>CP139501.1:6604310-6718138 GCA_021014915.2 Artemisia tridentata subsp. tridentata | reverse complement strand
TTAAGTGAAGAAATGTGTATTTTGTGTGACTATTGATCATCCAATGGTCACATGAATTCTTAGTTTGTGTGGCCTTTTGTAATATTTAGTCACACAAAGCATGTTGTTTTGGGTATTTAGTCACATACAAATTAAGCATAAAGTGGCCAAAAGTGTTAATAAGTGTGACCATATGTTGTTTTAAGTGAAGAAATGTGTATTTTGTGTGACTATTGATCATCCAATGGCCAAATGAATTTATGTTTGTGTGGCCTTTTGTAATATTTAGTCACACAAAGCATGTTTGTTTTGGTTATTTAGTCACATACATGATTTGTTATTTTTATAGTGTATTTTTTTCCAAGGGTAAAACTCAACGTATGCGTTTTCCCCGGGTCGTTTCCCAACGAAGGTCGAATATCGAGTCTTTGTTCCGGTGTCGAATACGTGTAGTGAATGTGTGAAAAAGAGAGGTGATTTGTGATTTTATACTATGAATAATGAAATTATAAAAGAAATTAACTAATTAATCTAATGAAACAATTAAACTAAGCATATGAATTTTAAAAACGAAATTTGAAATTAAAAACGTAACGCGACGAATTATAAAACGTAAATAAAAATGATTTTGTGAAATTTAAAACCTAAAAATATAAAAATAATTTTCCTATATTAAATCTGATAAAAGAAAATTTTTGGAAAAAGAAAAATATTTTTTTGACTTTTTAATAATTTTTTTATGAATTAAAAACTAATTAAAGCTATTTAAATGATTTAAAAATAGTAAAACAATTTAGAAAAATCTGAAAAATTCTGAGTAAATCTAAAATTAAGTTTACTATCTAGGAAAAATAAAATCAGAACTGAAATACACCTAAATAAGCAGATCAGTCAAATAAGCACTTGCAATAAGCACTAAAAATAAGCAAATCTTATCCAGAAATTCCACAAAGATCAAATCCCAACAAACACATTTAATTAAGCTCAAATCACTATTGGAGATCAAATAAGCACTCAGATCTAATCAGATAAGCACTTAATTAGTCCACAGTTGAGACAGAAAAGCATGGCTGATCAGCCAACTTTGGGGCCTCAATAAGAAGTCAATTAAGCCACAAAACCCAGATCCCAGATAATGCCTTTAACCCTTGCTATGTTGACTATCTACAAACCCAAAATTCAAGTGCTAAACTTAATCCAATAGGCTACAAAACAGGCTAGATCAGCAGACCATAAAACAACCTAGTCTGCACATGTTCTGTAGCAGCAGACCAAAAAAAATGGCGCAAAGCTAGTGCAATTTTAAACCACAGTAAACTAACTTTTTCAAACTATCTTAAACCTACCAGAGTACACAGAGAAACAAACCAAATCTACTTCCAACAACTATCAAATCCTACAAGTGCTCTAGAGGATCTGTGCAATTTCTGAAAAAACAATAATAATTTTTTTTGACTTTTTGATTATATGAAAACTTTGACTAAGTTGAACTTTAAATGATCCTAAGTAACAAATTATGTTGTGTTAAGCTAATGAGTGACTGAATTAAGATGAATAAACTACTAGTGCAACTGCTTGATGAGAATATAGGCCCTAAATACTAACAGATTATGCAACTAATGAAGTAACTAAATGATTTTGACTTTTACCTATATGAGCACTGGTTTAATTGATTAATATATCCTATATGAACCCTATATGAATTGTCTAAACTACTTTCACCTACTGAATCAACCTTTAATGCAGCTAACCAGTCTAAACCAAACACCCCTGTACTATCCAATCTACACTATCACCACTGATGCTAAGCCTCAAATCACCACAGTATGTATCAATTTCAGTCACTTAACACCAACTAATATCAAACCAACTCAGAACAACTACTATAATCCATTTAATTTCAGAATCACAGATCCACAAATTAGATGCAGTCACACTTTCAAAATTCAACTCAGATCACTACAATAAGAATCAGACAACTCAAATTTCATTCAAATAACACTAAACAATATTAAACACAAGCAATGAAACAGTAACTACTACTTTTAACTGATGCAATATTCAAATAAAAATTAAGTGAGATCTTACAAATCAAAGCCCCCTCAGCATGAACAGAGGGGGTTCACTAAGCTTGCCTGTCTTTTTGACAGGCCAATTGGACTCCTTATTGGCTGCCTTAACTCCTCAATTAAGCTGGCTTATTTAAAATAAGCTGAAGTTGACTTTGGTTGACTTTTGGATTTTTGTGTAGCAAAGGTGGAACTGAACTTGACAAAAGCTTACATTAAGCTAAGGAGCCTATATAAGCTTGTATTCTTCAAAAAACAGCTTATTGAAGCTGGTGTTTTAAATATTTTTTGTATTTTTAATATCTTTGGAATATTTTTTTGGACTTTTTAAAAGGTATTTGAACAAAAAATATTGAAATTAAAAACAGAACTATACTAGGAATGATTTGCAATTAACTAATAACAACTGTAATAAACTAATTCCAAATAAACAAGTTAACTAAAACAGGATCAAAGTAAATTGAAATTTCATTAACAAAATTCAAAAGTTACAATAAGAAATTTGAAATTACAAAACAGGAAATAATTTTGACAGAGTAACCTTACATAAAACTAAAAACTCACTATCATGAAGATTAAGCCTCCTATTTATAGCTGAAGGTGGATCCGTCTAGACCTACTTGACATGCTGGCAATCCGAGGGATTGTGCTTTCTCTGGATCATCTTCAGCCCTCAGATCATCCTTGCTCTCTACTCCTTCATCTCTGGCCGTACGATTAAAATTGCTACGTGTCTTGGCCAATCGATGGCTGCCATGTGTCATTCTTGGTGTCAGGAGCTTCTAGATGAGCCAATGATTGCCATAATTGCCCTTAATTGTAGTAAATACCCGTACGGTAATATTAGGGTTCTTAGAATAGTAATTTCTGGGTTGGAGGTAATTTTTTGGGGGGCGGGAGTGTGTGAGTGGAGTGTGTGTGTTTATTTAATTTTTAACTTTGACCGAAGTTTATTTAAGGGTTGACCGGGTTTGTTTATGGGTCGGGTTTATAGAAAGGTTGGGCTGGGTAAGGAATTAAGGGGATTGGGCTTAGTTACTTGGATTTTGGATTTGGGTTGGATAAAGGTTGGGTTTATTTTGGGTTGGGTAGTTAAAGTGAGGTGGGTTGGGTAAAGTTATGGAATGGGTTGGGTTAGTTTAATAGAACCGGATTTGGTGTTTAAAGATTTTAATGTTTTAACTTCAAGGACCAATTGTGTACTTTCTGGATTTTTGAGGGACTGATCTTGCCACTTTTTCTAAGTTGAATCCAAGGGCTAATGTTGACAACTTCTGATAGATGGAGGACTTGGGTTGACTTGTTGACCATAATTACTTCCCGGCATCGGCTAAAAATAACACTTCCATATCTCGTGCTCGGTTTCCCGGTTCTTTCTTGATTTTTGTCCTTTTCTTCGATATCCGTGCCTGCATATGTAAAAACACAAAAACACAATATATTTGGCATTTTGGTCAGGATTTTGGTCTTTTTGGGTCCGGATATGGTCTAGAAATGGTATGTGTTTAAGCACATACCAAAATTCCCCCAGACTAAGCTATTGCAATGTCCTCATGCAATGTTATAGGAACACGTTTTCAAAACTGAAAATTTTCAATCTCTTTTTACTAACTTTGAGAAGTAGCAAAATTTTCAAAATAGATTAAGAAACCTTAAGTTCTAAAAACTCCCCGAATTTCCTTTTATTCTATTTTTGTATTTTTCTCATTATTCATGTGACGGCTTTGTTGACAATCATTATCTGACGATAACTTTTAGGATCTTCGAGCAGGAAACACGACTCATAAAGAAGTGACCATACGGATAAAAATTCGTCGTCCCTGATTTTTCACGAGCCCCCAAACTAAGCTTAAAAACGAAATCATTGTTATTTACAAGTTAGATTGCCAACACTACTCAGAAAGCTAATTGTGGACTCCTTGTTCCCAAACTCCTATTTTCCTCTATTTATTTTATTTTTGGTGAGAGATGAATTTCTTCAAATTCTCGTTTCGATAATTTTTAATCCGATAAAGATACCTAGTTTAGACGCTAAGTAGTTTCCAAACCTTCCCTCGAAAACCGTTGCATACAAAAATGAGGTCCACATCAAGGTCTCTGATTTAACACGATTTTGAGGATATCCCTTTTATTTGCGACCGAAACAACTCATCTACGAGTCCAGAGACGGAAGCCTTTATTAGGACACCCCCGGAGTCGAAGTTTGGCATTTTTAACATTATTAAGCACATTAACGTATTAAGTCCTTGGCCCTTTATAACAATCACAACATCGGCTGCGAACCGGCAAGATGTGATAGTCTATTATGACCTTGGAATTTTTCCTCTGCCTTTATTAGAAGTCTACAACATCGGCTGCGAACCGGCAAGATGCAGAAAACTTTTTATGGCTTTGGATTATTATTATTCTTCATTATTCATTATATATTTGCCAAACCCCGAGTCCTACGGCTTTTATAACAATCCCAACATCGGTTGCGAGCCGGCAAGATGGAATAGTCTATTACACCGTAACACTGACAGTACCTTGATGTGTACCCAACTTTCATAAGCAAGAATTCTCTAAGGAAGAATTAAAAACTAATTATCGCCAAAACCAAAATAGCTTTAATTATTCCTAGATTACTATTTTTTTGGTGAAACAAGCTTATGGGAACAAAAAGCCACAAATAACTTCGATGAGCTCTAAAGAGAACCAACTACTCCACGTTTAGCAATCTAACTTATAAACAACTCTATCATTTCTCGTTCTTCGCAAATTTAAAATCTTAAATAATAAGATCCGCGAATGCTTAGCCAAATAATCAAGCCATGCATATATAAAGTCAAATACGGGAACTTGCAAACTCTTAAAAAGAATTCGCGTTTTATAGCTCCTTGTGTAAAAGACTAGCACGAGCTTATAGATTATAAATGGTTAAGGGGACAAGCTAGGGCTCAACACGCCCTGGTCAAGTCAGAATTTTATTCCTATTCTCACCAGCGGAAAGTCAACAAAAATGTCAAAATTTATTATATTTTTGCAAAAATTTTTAAATTTTTCTCATTTTTTTTGGATTTTTTTCAATTTTTTGAGGAAAAACGGGGTTGCATGAGAAAACGGTAAAAATGCAAGGCAAAAATCAAATCGAAAGATTACCCCCCCAGACTAAAACGAGACATTGTCCTCAATGTCTTAAAGGTAAGGGCTCTCCTACATAAATCTAAGGCCGTTTATTAATTATGCCAAAAGATAGATGTAAACGATAAGATTTAGGATATCGGATAAGCAATGGATGATGAAACTCGAATAGCGTGAAGGAAACTACGAGCACGAGAGTCTTCATCATCGGGCAATCCTGGACACATCACAGAAAACAACGAAACACAAGATATAGAAGAGAGAGCCCTCCTCACTCACTTTATTAGAAAATAGATAAGAAGATAGAAGGATAAGCATGGGGTGCCTCCCACGAAGCGCTTGTTTTTGGTAACCGAGTCACATGAGCTTGACTCGACCCCGAATTTATTTGTCCTTGGGGGAGCATGTGGAAGAAATAATCTCAATCGGACTTTCGTTCAAGATGTTTGGATAAACATTGAAGCACATGAAAGTTCCACTCCGATGAGATACCCGCGGCATTTTTTAGAAAGAATAACCAGAAGTGGTAATACCGGGGTCAAAGGTAATATCCTCACTCCCAAAGGAGTGAAGGATAGGAGAAGGCACAACATATGTGATGAAGAGCATAAAGATGTTGAGGATGATCATAATAAGCTCTTCATCGTCAGCAGAAATTTTGTCAAAAGTCTCGGGTGGGAGGGTTGGGATGAAATCTTCATGAGACGGTATGCCTCCCCCCAGACTAGAATCTTCCTCCGGATCAAAATAGAATTGATCGTATTCCGGAGGAGATATGCAATGAGTGAGTTCACCAGAGAACTCCTCATGAAGAGAATCAATCATATGATGATTGTATTCCGGAGGAGATATGCAATGAGTGAGTTCACCGGAGAACTCCTCATGAAGAGAATCAATCATATGATGATTTGTGAGCTCAGGTTCCGGCACAGACTCATCACTTTCCTCCATCTGATTATCAAAGATTAGATTATCCGAAATCAAAGTAAACCCTGATTCGAACTCAAACAGAGGGTTGGTGATAGTTGTTTTGAAAGTTTCGGGAACAAGGTCATCAAATTTCTTTGGTAGATTGATTTCAACTTCCTTCGGAGGGAGAGAAAGAGATGGCTCTTGGTTTAATACTTTTTCAACAATAAGAATATCTCCCTCCGGATTAAGACAAGAATCATCAATTTCCGGTGAAATTGATTCATCTTTGAAGAACACCTCGAGCTCTTCCCGCAAGATCACACTTCCCTCAATTGGAGGAGAAGGATGGGAAGAGTCGGAATTAAGAATCTCAATGTGATAGACTTGTTCTGGAGGTGGGACAAGTGGTGTGCTCTTAGAGCTAGCAATTTCCACCGCTTCCGTTGTAGTCTCCGATTCATCTTCATCATCGTCGTCAAGAACACTCTTAGCATTTGCGGCACAACACTCAAACCATTTGCTCGATCCAGGATTGATTTTCATAGCCTTGAGCTCAGCACGTTTTTCTGACATGCTCTTGACCGTGAATCTTGAAAGGTTTGGATCAACTCTTTTAGGAGCAATTACGGGATCGGACTTTTGATCAACCGTAGCGACATTGCATTTGTCAGTTTGAGGTTTCGAGTTCGGGTTAATATTGAACGTAACTTTTTCCTTATCGACCCGCAAAGTAATTTCTTCACCATAAACATCGATCAAAGCCCGCCCGGTCCTCAAGAATGATCTTCCTAGAATGAGAGGAACCCGGGGTCGGCGTCAAAATCTACTACCACAAAATCTGCTGGAAAATGGAACTGCCCCACCTTTACAAAGACATCCTCGGCTACACCTTTGGGAAGGGTTATGGACCGATCCGCAAGCTCGAGGGTCATGCAAGTGGGGGTGAGATCGGGTAGAGACAATTTCTTCCAGATGGATAACGGCATTAGGTTGATACTCGCACCAAGATCGGCCAAGGCGTGACATTCAACCTTTCCCGGAAATTCACATGGAATAAGGAATTTTCCGGGATCTCCAAGCTTTTCCGGAAGCTTTTTGAGAATTGCCGCGGAGCAGTTTTCGTTCACTGGAGTTTTTGTCATTTCAAATAATTTTTCTTTATTGCTCAACAAACTTTTGAGTGTGGAAGTGAATTTAGGCATCAAGAGCAAATCATCCGCGAAGCTTATATCAAAATGTAATTCTTGGAATATTTGAAAGAATTTTTCCATTTGACTCGAAGCTTTATCACGGAGCTTTTGATCACTCAATCTCGAAGGATACGGAAGATTTGCTTTGACGGGAATTTCTTCAGGAGCTTTTTCTTTTGGTTCAACATTTTTCGGTTCAGATGGATGGACGACCGGAGGTTGGACGTCTTTGGTTCCTCCGTTGTTAGTAGGAGGTTCCGTGTCCTTGGTCACCTCGGTCTCACGGACGACTACCTTGGGAGGTAGAGAAGAATCGGTAGTCGGAGCCGTGGGTCCATCATATGAAACACCGCTCCTAGTCGTGATCGCCTTAGCATCGCCCCTCGGGTTGGCGATCGTGTTGCTTGGAAGAGTAGTAGTACCCGAACCCGAGGGTCGATCATTTAACCGTTTGTTCAATTCAGTTATCTGATTAATCATCATTCTATTCATTTCCTCTTGTTTCTTTTGTTGTTGTTGGTTTTGAAGAATGAATTGCTTTAATAACTCATCCGAGGGCGATGGGTTTGGCACAAAACCTTGATTTTGATTATTTGAAAGATTTGGCCCTCGGTTGTTTTGAACAAAACCTTGATTATAATTCCCATGATTTTGGTTTTGAAAATTTCCTTGATTCGGGGCTTGGTTATAATTCCCTTGGTTTTGATAAACTTGATTGCCCCGATTTTGATTTTGATTATTTGGAACATTACGGTTTTGCACTTGCTGATTTTGATTTGGTGGGAAACCGGGTGGTCCGAGAAAATTGTTAGAACGGTAGCTGAGGAGATTACGGTCTCCTTGAGGTTGGTAACCGTTACCACCTTGATTGAAATTTCCAGAAGCAGCATACACATTCTCTTGAGTGTAGCCACCGGAGGCTGGGCACTCGAAATATTGGTGAGGACCACCACAAGTTTCACAACTATGGTTAACAACATTGACTTGATTGTTGTTGTTTTGAGTTGAAACCTGATTTTGATGAATTCTCAAGATAGCCGTAGACAAATCATTCATTTGTTTAGAAAGAGCAGCTATCTCGGAGGTAGAGGAATCAGTGCTAGATCTTGTTGACTCATTCCTCTCGGCAGAGGAATCCCAGAAATTATGGTGGGCGGTCATGTTTTCAATAAGATCATAGCACTCTTCGGGTCGACGTTTCATAAACGTACCACCGGCAGCAGCATTAATCGTATCACGGTGTCGTAATGTCAAACCATTATAGAAGGTATCTATAATAGTGACCAATAACATATTGTGGTTCGGACACCGATCAATCGATAGCTTGTAGCGTTCCCATGCCTCAAAAAATGATTCATCGGGAAGCTGACGAAAATTGCTAATCTCATTCCTCAATTTCGTCACCATCGATGGTGGGAAATATTTCGCCAAGAACTTTGTAACCATTTCGTCGAAACTACGAATGGAGTTCTTGGGAAGACGATCAAACCATGCGGTGGCATGATGCGTCAATGAATAAGGAAAGAGATATAGCCGGAGGGCGTCATCGGAGACCCCATGTTGTTTCATACTTTGGGTGACGGTTATGAATTTATCAAGATGCTTGTTCGCATCATCACCCGGCAAGCCATGGAATTGGCACGAATTTTGGACTTGTTGAATCATATGATGCTTAAGTACAAAATCGGCGGCTTGAATATTGACGGGGGCAATCGGGCCACCACGTCCGTGCATTGTGGGTTGGCACAGCTCCTCCATCGTTCGGAGATCGGGAGCTGGCATGTGATTATCACCACCCACCGGCGGGTGTTGATTATTTTGGTCGTCGGCCATTTCTTCAACGTTTGAGAAATGAACACGGTGATTGTGACGAATAATCCTCTCGGGATTCGATAGTGGTGAAAGAAGAGGGTGAGAAGTAGAAGATCGGGTGTGCATACACCAAAAACAAACACAAAATCAAAAAGGAAAACCAAATTTGAAAATAAAATATTTTTGGATTTTTATTTTTATAAGAAAAATTAGATTTATTTTCTTTTTGGTGATCGTTAATCAACCGTACTTGTTTCTTTCAAAACTACGCGCAGCGTGGCGGGAGAGAAGAATGGATCTCTCTTCGGTCTGCAATTTAATGTCAAGACCTCCTTAAACCCCGTAATTAGGTTGTAGTAAAGAAATAATCCAAGAAACGTTTAACTTCACGATCTCTTTTGTTGTTAATTCGGAATGGTTTACAACCGCCCTCCTTCAACGGAAGACCGAGGATGTTTATTAATGGTGAAAACACTTTAGGAAAAGTGTTTTTTAATTATTATATTTTTGTATTTTTATTTTTATGAAAACGAAAACTTCCGAGGAAGGGTCTTCAAAACACGATTCTTATGGCGAAACTCCAACTCTTTTCAAGCCTTCCCCGGCAGCGGCGCCATTTTTTTGATTCGATATTTTTATAGTGTATTTTTTCCAAGGGTAAAACTCAACGTATGCGTTTTCCCCGGGTCGTTTCCCAACGAAGGTCGAATATCGAGTCTTTGTTCCGGTGTCGAATACGTGTAGTGAATGTGTGAAAAAGAGAGGTGATTTGTGATTTTATACTATGAATAATGAAATTATAAAAGAAATTAACTAATTAATCTAATGAAACAATTAAACTAAGCATATGAATTTTAAAAACGAAAATTTGAAATTAAAAACGTTACGCGACGAATTATAAAACGTAAATAAAAATGATTTTGTGAAATTTAAAACCTAAAAATATAAAAATAATTTTCCTATATTAAATCTGATAAAAGAAAATTTTTGGAAAAAGAAAAATATTTTTTTGACTTTTTAATAATTTTTTTATGAATTAAAAACTAATTAAAGCTATTTAAATGATTTAAAAATAGTAAAACAATTTAGAAAAATCTGAAAAATTCTGAGTAAATCTAAAATTAAGTTTACTATCTAGGAAAAATAAAATTAGAACTGAAATACACCTAAATAAGCAGATCAGTCAAATAAGCACTTGCAATAAGCACTAAAAATAAGCAAATTTTATCCAGAAATTCCACAAAGATCAAATCCCAACAAACACATTTAATTAAGCTCAAATCACTATTGGAGATCAAATAAGCACTCAGATCTAATCAGATAAGCACTTAATTAGTCCACAGTTGAGACAGAAAAGCATGGCTGATCAGCCAACTTTGGGGCCTCAATAAGCAGTCAATTAAGCCACAAAACTCAGATCCCAGATAATGCCTTTAACCCTTGCTATGTTGACTATCTACAAACCCAAAATTCAAGTGCTAAACTTAATCCAATAGGCTACAAAACAGGCTAGATCAGCAGACCATAAACAACCTAGTCAGCACATGTTCTGTAGCAGCAGACCAAAAAAAATGGCGCAAAGCTAGTGCAATTTTAAACCACAGTAAACTAACTTTTTCAAACTATCTTAAACCTACCAGAGTACACAGAGAAACAAACCAAATCTACTTCCAACAACTATCAAATCCTACAAGTGCTCTAGAGGATCTGTGCAATTTCTGAAAAAACAATAATAATTTTTTTTGACTTTTTGATTATATGAAAACTTTGACTAAGTTGAACTTTAAATGATCCTAAGTAACAAATTATGTTGTGTTAAGCTAATGAGTGACTGAATTAAGATGAATAAACTACTAGTGCAACTGCTTGATGAGAATATAGGCCCTAAATACTAACAGATTATGCAACTAATGAAGTAACTAAATGATTTTGACTTTTACCTATATGAGCACTGGTTTAATTGATTAATATATCCTATATGAACCCTATATGAATTGTCTAAACTACTTTCACCTACTGAATCAACCTTTAATGCAGCTAACCAGTCTAAACCAAACACCCCTGTACTATCCAATCTACACTATCACCACTGATGCTAAGCCTCAAATCACCACAGTATGTATCAATTTCAGTCACTTAACACCAACTAATATCAAACCAACTCAGAACAACTACTATAATCCATTTAATTTTAGAATCACAGATCCACAAATTAGATGCAGTCACACTTTCAAAATTCAACTCAGATCACTACAATAAGAATCAGACAACTCAAATTTCATTCAAATAACACTAAACAATATTAAACACAAGCAATGAAACAGTAACTACTACTTTTAACTGATGCAATATTCAAATAAAAATTAAGTGAGATCTTACAAATCAAAGCCCCCTCAGCATGAACAGAGGGGGTTCACTAAGCTTGCCTGTCTTTTTGACAGGCCAATTGGACTCCTTATTGGCTGCCTTAACTCCTCAATTAAGCTGGCTTATTTAAAATAAGCTGAAGTTGACTTTGGTTGACTTTTGGATTTTTGTGTAGCAAAGGTGGAACTGAACTTGACAAAAGCTTACATTAAGCTAAGGAGCCTATATAAGCTTGTATTCTTCAAAAAATAGCTTATTGAAGCTGGTGTTTTAAATATTTTTTGTATTTTTAATATCTTTGGAATATTTTTTTGGACTTTTTAAAAGGTATTTGAACAAAAAATATTGAAATTAAAAACAGAACTATACTAGGAATGATTTGCAATTAACTAATAACAACTGTAATAAACTAATTCCAAATAAACAAGTTAACTAAAACAGGATCAAAGTAAATTGAAATTTCATTAACAAAATTCAAAAGTTACAATAAGAAATTTGAAATTACAAAACAGGAAATAATTTTGACAGAGTAACCTTACATAAAACTAAAAACTCACTATCATGAAGATTAAGCCTCCTATTTATAGCTGAAGGTGGATCCGTCTAGACCTACTTGACATGCTGGCAATCCGAGGGATTGTGCTTTCTCTGGATCATCTTCAGCCCTCAGATCATCCTTGCTCTCTACTCCTTCATCTCTGGCCGTATGATTAAAATTGCTACGTGTCTTGGCCAATCGATGGCTGCCATGTGTCATTCTTGGTGTCAGGAGCTTCTAGATGAGCCAATGATTGCCATAATTGCCCTTAATTGTAGTAAATACCCGTACGGTAATATTAGGGTTCTTGGAATAGTAATTTCTGGGTTGGAGGGTAATTTTTGGGGGGCGGGAGTGTGTGAGTGGAGTGTGTGTGTTTATTTAATTTTTAACTTTGACCGAAGTTTATTTAAGGGTTGACCGGGTTTGTTTATGGGTCGGGTTTATAGAAAGGTTGGGCTGGGTAAGGAATTAAGGGGATTGGGCTTAGTTACTTGGATTTTGGATTTGGGTTGGATAAAGGTTGGGTTTATTTTGGGTTGGGTAGTTAAAGTGAGGTGGGTTGGGTAAAGTTATGGAATGGGTTGGGTTAGTTTAATAGAACCGGATTTGGTGTTTAAAGATTTTAATGTTTTAACTTCAAGGGACCAATTGTGTACTTTCTGGATTTTTGAGGGACTGATCTTGCCACTTTTTCTAAGTTGAATCCAAGGGCTAATGTTGACAACTTCTGATAGATGGAGGACTTGGGTTGACTTGTTGACCATAATTACTTCCCGGCATCGGCTAAAAATAACACTTCCATATCTCGTGCTCGGTTTCCCGGTTCTTTCTTGATTTTTGTCCTTTTCTTCGATATCCGTGCCTGCATATGTAAAAACACAAAAACACAATATATGTGGCATTTTGGTCAGGATTTTGGTCTTTTTGGGTCCGGATATGGTCTAGAAATGGTATGTGTTTGAGAACATACCAATACAATTAAGCATTAAGTGGCCAAAAGTGTTGATAAGTGTGACCATATGCTGTTTAAAGTGAAGAAATTTGTATTTTGTGTGACTATTGATCATCCAATGGCCACTTGAATTTTATGTTTGTGTGGCCTTTTATAATATTTAGTCACACAAAGCATGCTTGTTTTGGGTATTTAGTCACATACAATTAAGCATAAAGTGGCCAAAGTTGTTAATAAGTGTGACCATATGCTATTTAAAGTGAAGAAATGTGTATTTTGCGTGACCATTGTTCTTCCAATGGTCACATGAATTTTTATTTTGTGTGGCCTTTGGTACTATTTAGTCACACATCGAATTAAACAAAGAGTGACCAATAATGTTGGAGCAGAGTTGCTACTGCTAGCAGTACTAAGGTAGTCCAAGGTAGTCCTGCTGAAGCAGAGTTACTGCTGCTAGTACTATGCTAGTGCTGCTGGAATGTGTATATATATTATATATAAAACAATATTAAAAAACACAAGAAATTTCAAATTGAATTAAACTCGAATGTATATAACTGGACAGAATATACAATTGTAATGTCGTACTTAATTAATCAAATATCTAAAGACTTTTGAACCTTCACCCCCTTAGCAGTTTTCCTTAAGTCGTTAGCAGATATATATTGTTTCTTCGTTGGTGCCTGTGGTACACATTTAGTCACATGGTTTTTTGGTGTAACCTGTAGTAAACAAAAGACGCTTCTATCAAACATTGAATTACATATGAATAATTATATATGTAGGTTGAAAAAACACATGTACGTACCACCTCTTCAAAAATAACTTGATCCTTTGGCCATGCAACGAAACTACCTTCGACTTTCTTAACTGTTTTGAACCCATTATTTGCTACGTCCGGTATGCATGCTGCATCAACTAACGATGAATCAATTGACACTCTGTAGCAATCATTTGGGAGTGGTAGGTTATGCAGCATTTGCTTTCCATGAGACTGGTATACGGTACCAAAAGCAACGATATTTGATTTCTTTGTGTCCCAGAGTTTGCACTTAAGTGTCTACAAAAAAAAAATTTGCATGTATATATCAGAAATTATTTAAACAAAAGAATAACAAGAAACATGTTGAAATACATATTGTTGGCAGTGCTTGTGTTAGAGACACATCTTGTTGCGATTGGGAATCTGGAGACCCGTTTCGTCGCTTCTTTTGCTTTGGCTTATTGGGTCCGACAGTTTTAGCAAGTTCCTATATGTATATATAAAACACGTTACATTATTTAAACAAAAGAGTAACAAGAAACATGTTGAAATACATACTGTTGGCAGTGGTTGTGTTGGAGATGACACATTTTGTAGCGATTGGGAATCTGGAGACCCGTTTCGTCGTGACTTAAGGTTATGCTTAGGCCTGACAGTTTTAGCAGCAGGTTCCTATACGTATATATAAAACACGGTACATTAGTCGATCATGTATGTAAAATTCAAAAATCAAAGGGCGATCTTTTATTACTATACTTACCATTGTTTCCGTTACCTTTTTAGAAGTTTCAAGGCCATTGGATTTCTCCTCAATTCCCGCATCTTTAGGACTTACAACACCACTTGTCTGAGTGCCATTGGAGTCACCTGCAATATTGTCAATGGCCATTGGAGTCACCTACAATATAAATTAAGAAATACAGTCACTCATCAGTTTATGTTCAATGCCTAGTATCATTAGCATCAGTGGTGTTAGCATTAGAAAATGAAATTGTTAACAACATAAAAAATGGCTTACAACTGAGGCTATTGGCGATGGTTGAGTTGGCAGAGTTATATTCATCCCTTTATCATTCAACTGTTGCAGAATTTGAGAAAGCATTATATTTGTATTTTCCACCTCACCGGATAATTTATTGACCTGCACATCTTTTTCGGTCATCTCGGCGGACAATTTTTTGATCAATTTATCTTTTTCTTCACGCTCGCGTCTCTCATTATCCAGTTGAGTTTGAAGTAAGGCAATTTTTTCATTGGCTTCTTGTTTTCTTCGAGGAAGGCCAAAATACTCTTTGTATGTTACTGCACCTCCCACTCCTCTGGCATAACCGCCCTTTTCCTTACCAAATACAAATGTCATGGCATCAGTGCCATCATCAAAACCCGATGTTCCTTCCTTGATCTTGTCATCAGCTTCTTTCTGCACAAAAAATATAGGAAATGTTGGGATTAAAAGTCTTCTTGATGCTGTTAGAGTAACTGCTGGTATACAAGCTACTACTGCTAGTACACAGTTAAATGTTGCTGCTATATAAGCATAATAATAGAATTAGCAGTCAAACTTACAAGTTCATCTCCCTTTGATTTAATATCATCATTTGGGTATTCGCCGTCTTTGTTTACCCTTCCTTTCACCCACATTACATCACGGGGGGGTTCTTCATCCGCTTCAATCTCTTTATTTTCGATCTAATAAACATCAAATGCATACCCATGTAAAGTTAAACCAAGATAAACGAAAATATGAGGATGCTTACACATGTACAGTTAAACCAAGATAATCGAAAATATGAGGGTATTAATGCAAATGTGCAAATTGGGCAATGTAAACAGATTCATTTCTCATACTGATCGTCTCTTAATTGGTAAAACAAACATTGTGTAATCTTACCATTTTCTCTTTGACATAAGCATATCCACCTCGTCCCATTTTATGCTGATAAATATTTTGGGAACGCGCCATTTTACCTTTCTCAGATTTCTCCTAAAAACACAAAATCATAAGGCGTTTAGATGCGGTAATGCTGCAAACTGAAAATAATAAAATGACATATACACTTAATTAAAGATGACTAATTAAAACCTTGTATGCTTCGGTGGTCGTGTATTTAACATACTCGACCCAGTCTTCTGATTTCATTATTGTATTATACAAGTCCGGGACTTCATTCAGTTTGGAAGGTGTATTTAGGTTGGGCAAAATGTAGTTGACTTTGAGCTTCCTTCTGTAATTCCTTAGCATTTTACTAAGACTAATCATTATCAATTTTCTGTATTGGACGTCAACAACAAAAAATTTCTGAAAAGATTAACACAATGTCGTTAATTAGTTGCACATAATGTAACTGCATACATAAACTTATGTAGTATTGGGTTACAAAATAGTATATATGTACCAAGATTTCATCCCATAGTTTATCTCTTGCTTCTTTATTCACCTTCTTCCAGTGTAGAATCTTCACACCTATCTGCTCACGAGCCACATCTCCTAAAAAACTCACAAACACTGCTCTGTTTTCCCCTGTTACCCTACCGAGTGCATCGAAGGTTACCTTGAGCTTTGTTGCACCAGGTTTGTCATGCTTCGCGCGAAACTTTACTAGCCTGGTTGAGCCCCTCTTAGCTACTATCTCAGGTGTTTGGTTGGTTACAGGCTCATCTATATCTTCTTCATCAGAAGACTTTTCGGATTCATATTCTAAGGCGTTATCATCATGTACAATATGATCAAGAGGAAGCAAAGTATGGTTATCAACAATGGGTTCAGTTTCCATGACTCTTGAGCAACAAAGGGTAAAAGAAAATGATTATGGCTTAGCTTGGAGAGTAATGGTGAGAGAAGATTTGATTTTTGTTTTTTATTTGCAGTCTTTTTTTTAAGGAGAGAAAAGAGGCTATACACCAAGAATATGAATCGTTTGTGATTCAAAAAATTTCGATCCAAAAATTTGCCTCCAAGTTGTAATTTGAAATTAACAATTGAATTATTTGAAAATTTTCCCTTTGAACCTGTTAATTAAAGCATAAACTTGAAAAAATCAAATTTTTGGCTCCAAATTTTATAGAGTACTATCTTAATAATCGCAAATAATGTATCATACTGTGCAACCATCACATCAACAGTACAAACGTAATTACTACTAGTTATTGTACCCTTACCAATTACATTTACAAAACACAAATTACTAATTACCTTTTTGTTATTTGGTTTCATTGTTTGCGTGCTTGTGTTTGCCATAAGAATGTGTGTGTTGATTAGGGTTTATTGATTTTTGTGTGTGTTTACAAATGACCGGGTAAAGGGATTAATTGCTGGTTGAATATTGAATTTGTGGTTTGGTTTAACTATAGCTGACGTGGCAAGATTTGTTTAAAAAAAAAAAAAAACTAATGGTGATGAGGTGGCGGTGAAATCCGGCTATAGCCGGTAAATAGGGATGGCAACGGTTCGGGTTCGGGGCGGGTTTTAGTATACCCATAACCGAACCCGTTTATAATATACCCGTACCCGCCCCATATCCCACCGGATACCCGATTAATATTATCCATCGGTTTTTTCGGGTTTCCCCGCGGGTATTAGTTATCCGTACGTAGTTGAATATTATATGGACAAAATTGGCGGTATTAAGATTAAGTCACGCTAAAATCCACCGAAAAAACAAAAGAAAATACTCTAACCACTCCCAACAATAACTCAGCTTTAAACTTTAACACAATGCCACGTCAGCTTTAACACACTCACCCTTAATTAACTGAGCTTTAGTTATACACAAGATGTTTAACGAATGAGCCGAGATGATATGGTTGTATACGAGATGTTTAAGGAATGAGCCGAGATGATATGGTTGTATATATACGAGATGTTTAACGAATGAGCCGAGATAATATGGTTGTATACGAGATGTTTAACGAATGAGCCGAGATGATATGATTATACACGAGATGTTTAACGAATGAGCCGAGATGATATGGTTGTACACGAGATGTTTAACGAATGAGCCGAGATGATATGGTTGTATACGAGATGTTTAACGAATGAGCCGAGATGATATGGTTATACACGAGATGTTTAACGAATTGAATGAGCCGAGATGATATGGTTGTATACGAGATGTTTAACGAATGAGCCGAGATTATATGTTTGTACATGAGCAACACACCCAACAATAACTCACGCAACCTTTTGACCCTGTTTCATCATTTCTTAAAAGAGTTTAATTTCTAGACCAACCCTGATAGCTGGATGGTCTTGAGGCAACTCACGCAACCTTTCGACCTATGGATCAGCACGATTATGCATCTGTAGCATAATACGAGTTATCTCACCTAGCAAATTGTTAATCAATTTGAGTTCTTTTTCTTGTTCATTGTGTAATCGGGTGAGGATAGCCTTTTGCACCTCTGCTAGTTAATTTGTTAGCCACAGTGTTTGTGTTAAAATTAGTGATACTTGCGAGAGAGTTTTATAAGAAGTTGTGTGAGAAAACGAAGTGTTGTGAAAGTGGCTTTGATAGTGGAAAGCCGTTAAACTAGCCGTTGGAGGCTATTTTAAAAATCAGATTGAAAGTAAAAGTAACCGTACGAGTATTATTCAAATTCAAACGTAAAGTAACAGTACAACATATTAATAACGAGCGGGATATTTAAATTTTAAAATTTCAAATTCAAATTAAACAAAAAGGCGGGATATATTTAAAATTTATCAATTCAATTCAAATTCAATTCAATTTATAAATTGAAAATAAAGTATCAAATACAAATACATTAAACATGAAATAGAAATACATTAAACATGAAATAGAAATACATTAAATGTCAAATAAAAACTACGTTAACATAAACAACGATTGATTAACATAAACAACATACGATTAACATAAACAACGGACGATTAATAAAAACTATCATCTGAATCTGGGTAACCATCTTCAGAGGATTCGGAAGGTGTGAAAAAACCAGACTCCCACCTTTGCCTACGTTCTTCATCCTCCCTGGCTTGCCGCTCCAAACGATCAGCTTCCTCTTCTCTTTCAAGTGCTTCCATTTCCAGGAGGACTTGCATATCTGCTTCCTCTTGCCTAAGTTGTTCCTCAGTTAACGCAAACGGATTTGGGTCTTGGTTGGGAACTGGTTCATTTTCAGGTTGATTATTCACCGGAAAATTTTCCGGTTGGAAAACCGGAAAGATATGCTCGGGTGGAGTATGGAATTTTTCATTTTCGCTAGGTGGGCTTGGAAACTGTTGGCCAAAATCCTTTTGGCGAGGTGGGCTTGGAAATTGTTGGCCAAAATCCTTTTGGCGAGGTGGGCTTGGAAATTGTTGCCCGAAATCTTTTCTGGAAGACATCTTGAATTTGAGATGCTTGGATCTTGAGTATTTGAGAAGTTTGGAATGTGTTTCTGTGTGACTTGTGCTTCAGAAGCATTGGTATTTATAGGGTACAAATGCACACGTTTTATTAACGTGACTTTGAATTTTAATTGTTGGGGCTAACCTGCGTTAACGCAGCGTTAATATGTTGTACTTTATCTTACGTTTGAATTTGAATTTGAATTTTAATTTGTTAAGGCTGAGTTATTGTTGGAAGTGGCCTAAATATACCCATACTTCTCAAACACATTCAGACTGCGATAGATATTAAAGCATGTATTTACATTAAACATGTACTAGAAAATATCAATTACCCTAATGAAAAAGTCAATTAGTCATTAAAGTTAGCACACAAATTACATTAAACATCATTAATATAGAAAATATCAATTACCCTAATGAAAAAGTCAATTAGTCAATCCAACACCAAACACACTTCTAGATCAACTACACTAGTCAAATCCAAACCAAACACAAACCAAATCCGATCAATATTATCCATCTGTTTACTTTTGGCGCCTCTCGATGGTCCCTCTTCCCGCCTAAAGTATTGGGAACCGTTCGTATACCTCTCTAGCCTATTTGTACAACTCGACATGGAAAACCGTTCATAATTAATCAACCGTACCATATACAACTCCTTTGATATTTTCATTAGAAAATAAATTTCAAATTTCAATGGCTGACTCCTCTTCAACTCCTTCTTCCAACAAAAACAAACGCCCAAGGGATGATTCTCCTCCACCAATGCCTGAAAAATATAAAAAAATTGGCATATCCCAAAATATTTGGGAGAAATGTAGTAAAGGCCAGTATGGTGTTGAAAACGCATTGTTAGAAATTCACAACAAGCGTATAAAGATGTATGAAGAAAGGAACAAGAAAGATTTAGAGGTCATTGAGGAGCATCAGAAGAAAATTGAGGAGAGGAACAAAAAAATAGAAGAAGAAAGAGAGAAAATAGTTGATGTTTACAGAAGTATTGAAGCTAGTAAATATGTGTCTTAATGTATCTTTTCTTTATATATTTTGCCTATGTTTATTTTGCCTATGTAAATGTAAACTTATTTTGACTTGGTTTAATATATGAATGCAGTTATTATGTACAAGTTTATGATATTTGAATACAGTTATTATTATTGTACTGCTAGGTAAACAATTGTACTGCTATCGAAACGTTGTACTGCTGGGTATCCTTTTAGCAGTGGTTGGGAGTGCAGGGTAGTTTGTATCACTTTTTACTTAAAGTGTATAAACCCCCAATTGCTGCACACAATCACATTCACGCACACATTACTCTCTCTCTTCCACTCCCTAATCGAATTTTAATTGTCAAATTGCAAAACCCCCAAATCAAATCATAATGTCGAACCTAACTTTTACCGAACCTCATAATAATGTTGCCTTTTTAGAAAAATCCAATAAGTCTGTAGATTTTACTGAGATCATTGATTTCCTTAATGCAAGCTATATTAAGTTTGCATTAACAGTAAAACCTACTATATATACTTCCAACATTATCCAGTTTTGGTCGTCTGCTAAGGTCCAAACTATTAATGGGGAAGCACAAATCCATGCCCTTGTAGATGGGCAGATGATTATCATTACAGAGGCGTCTATTCGAAGAGATCTTCTCCTAGATGATGCTAACGGAGTTGAGAATCTTCCAAATACTACAATCTTTGAAAAACTTGCACTGATGGGCTATGAGAGATATACAGATGCTTTAAAGTTCCAAAAAGGTAATTTTTCTCCTCAGTGGAAATTCTTAATTCATACTGTCTTAGTGTGTCTAAGTCCAAAGACCACTGCATGGAATGAATTTAGCAGTAATTTAGCTTCTGCTATAATTTGTTTGGCTGAAAATACTCAAAGATTTAATTTCTCAAAATTAATTTGTGATAATATGGTTAAGAACTTGGATGGTTCTTTGGCTAAATATTTTCTATATCCAAGGTTTTTGCAACTCTTTTTGGACAACCAATTTAAAAAAAAGAAAAGTCACAAAAATGTTTATCCCACTCCCTGCCTTACCAAAAAGGTTTTTGCTAATATGAGTAGGGTTGGAAAAGATTTTTCAGGAGAGTGACACCTTTGTTTCCAACAATGTTGGCACTAGCCCAAACCCAAATGGGTGAAGGTTCAGCAATCCCAGCTGGTACCCATCACACACCCACAGAACAACAACAAAAGACCTATAAACGTAGGACTAACACCAAGAACACTGAGCTACCTCAGGCTAGTGGTTCTATACCAACTGTTGCAGATGAGGATGTCACTGGGGGGGAGAGTGACATGTTGGCAAGGGCTGCCACTACTGTGTCTAGCTTAGCAGCAGCACAGGACAGTGGTAACATCATTAAGACCCGAACCAAGACAACTTCTAATGAAGAAAGTTCCTCTGGAACTGATTCAGGTGAAGGTCCCAGTCACATGGAAACAATGAGGGGTTCGGATGTTCATCCTAGGGGTGAGACTGAACTTAACTTTTCCAGTGATCCACCTCTCGGGCTAGGTAACACAAGCCGAAGTGGTGAGGATAGTATGCAACTTTTGAATGAATTGAAGGATACCTGTGCCAAGCTGTCTGCACAAATTGGTGATCTGCGAGCAATAGCTTCTTCCCAAGATGGAGTCATCAAAGCTCAAGGTGGGGAGATAAAGGCTTTGAAGAGAAGGGTTAGGTATTTAGAAGGAGTCAAAGGATCAAGAATTCCCAAACAAAAGGTTAAATCTTCTGAAGCTTCTAAGGATGCTCCCAAACAGGGAGGGAATGAAGGCAAAGTTTCAGGGGAGGATAACCAAGGGAATCAAGTGGTGATTGATCATCGTCTGGGCAAGGTTACAAATGCTGATAGTGCTACTGAGCCAATTACAGTTGGTACTACAAAAGCTAGTACTGCTACACCAGAGGTTTTTGCAAATGCTGTTAGTGTACTTGCTGAGCTGAAGACAGCAAAACCAGTAACCAAAGGTGTTGTGATACAAGAGCCATCATCCTCTCCAAAAGCTAAACAATCAACTCCACATGTACAAGGCAAAGGTAAAGGGATTCTTACTGAAGAGCCTGTGGAGAAACCATTATCAAAAGAAGAGCAATTAAAAGTTGATGCTGAAATTGCTATGAAATTCTCACAAAAGTATGATGCAGAACATCAGACAATTTTGGAACAAAGGAGAATACAAGAAGAAAAAGATGCAGAGTTAATAGCTTCATGGGATGAGCAAAGGGCTCAGGTTGCAGCTGATTCTGAGCTTGCTAAGAAACTACATAAACAAGAGCAAGATAAGTACTCAGTAGATGAAAAAGCCAGGATGCTGAAAGAATTTTTTGATGCAAAAAAGAAGTTGTATGCAGAACAAAGATATGCAGCTAAGAAGAACAAGCCACCCACTCAAAAACAAAAAAGAGATCTCATGTGCAGGTAGGGGTTTTTTTTTTTTTTTTTTTTTTTTTTTTTTTTTTTTTTTTTTTTTTTTTTTTGCAAAGGTATTTATATTAATATCAACAATACCCAATATGTACATCATATCATAAACATCTACTCATGTGCAGGTATTTGAAGAATGTGGACAGATGGAAACTAAGGGATTTGAAATTCTTGGATGATAAAAGAATTGAAGAATTATATGCAATTGCCAAGAGAAACAATGATCTCTTCTTGAATGACAGTTCAAAGAGAGCAGGTGAACAGTTGGAAATAGAAAGCAGTAAAAAGAGAAAACAAGAACAAACTGAGCAAGCTGTTGCTGAAGAACAAATGCAAGCTCACACTGAACTTGCAGTTGACTCTGTAGGAGAAGCCATGGATGCACAACCTTTAACTGTCAAACATCCCATTGTTGATTATAAGTCTGGATCTTTTGGGGAAACAGTTTATTACGATATTAAGAGGCATGATGGTTCTTCTAGAAGGTATGTAAGCTTTCTTCACATGGTTCATGATTTTGATAGACAAGATATGATAGCTCTATGGAAATTACTCAAACAAAGATTTGGTAATAAGACACCAGAACAAGCTAATTATGATAGAGAAGTCTGGAATTATTTAAAGGTAATGTTTGAACCAAATCATGAAGATGAATGTTGGAGAAGACTAACGCACAATACTGTTAAAGAATGGAAAATTTTTCAACGATGTGGAGTACATGCTTTAACTGTGAATGAGTTGGTGATCTACATGCTTGTAGAAAAGGATTACCCTTTAAAGTTTCACAAAGACATTCTACATCAGATGTTGCGTGGGAAGAAAACACTCAAGCTTCAGCTTAATTATGATGACATGGCATATGAACTGCTCAGGAAGATGGAAGAGTATCTAGGACCCAAGGACAAGAAATAGAATGTATAGTTATTACTGCTACAATGTATAGTTTGGCTTAAACATGTATAGTTATTACTGCTAGTATGTATAGTTATTACTGCTAGAATGTATAGTTATTACTGCTAGAATGTATAGTCTGACATTTATCATGTATATGTCCACTTGCAGTCAAGCTTTATTGTATTTTCAGTTTCCATTTATCATGTATATGCACTTGCAGGCACTTTAGTAACATGTTACTTCATTATAAAGTTGAAAATTGACTTTAGAAAGTCAAGTAATCTGGTTCCAGCTAGGGGCAAGTAACATACTTACATACTACTGCATTAAACTAGATAGACTATAAAATCCCAGCATTGTAATGGGGCAAATTAAATGAAGAGTCATGACTAACAGTCTGAACTCAAAATATGACTATGATTTAGACACCTAAATAAATACTTCATGTGACCATATGTAACATCTTGAATTTAGTCACACAAACACTCAATGTGACTAATATCAAGGTTAATGATAACTGAGTTCACATTTTGCTATACATATTAGTCACATGAATATTTTAGTGTGACTATTTTCAATGTATTGGTCACATATAATACCCTTATAATGTGGCCATAAACATAATTTAGATGCACATTTGTGGTATGGTGTTACTATTGTATAGCCTATAGTCACATGATTGTGCTACAATTAAATGTGACCATACACATTAGGAATTGGCAGGCAAACACACACTTAACTTTAGACACACATATTAACTTACGTGACTATTTGTATCGAATTTTGGTCACACTTAATCATGTATGCCTATGGTTTAGTGTGACCATATATGACATTTGGTCACACATCTCAAGTGTGTGACATATATTTGTCACTTTTAAATGCATATCGTGACTATGCTTCAAACTTACTTTTCAGTTGTCACACATTTCAAATTCATATGTGGCTAAATTTTCAACAAAAACTAGCAGTCACGCTTAAATAATGTGTGACAAACTTGAGCATATGATTTAGCCACATACACAATTACTTCGTGTGACCATATATGGATTTTGGTCACACTTTTCAATTGCGTGACATATATTTGTCACATATGTATATATATAGTGTGACTAATGTTTCAACCTTATTTGTATCCGTCACACGTCCCAAATTATAAGTGACTAAAAAATCAAAAAAAAATTTACCAGATACGTATAGTCACGAAAATATTCAAATGTGTGGCTATAGCCTCGGATGTAATTCCGAACTGGTCACACAAGTCGGATCAAGTGTGGCTGTTTATTTTATTCTGGTACATTTAGTCACATAAAAAGGCGACTGTGTGGCTGTTCGAAAAACAGCATGTGTGACTAAATCCCATTTTTGTACTAGTGAATCTAAATCTCACTACGCAAGACCTAATCAATTTACTGCATCATAATACATAAAGTAATGCTTACTTGTTGATTCGATTATAATAAAATGATGCAGTAAACAAAATTTTTGTTAAAAAATAAACTTACGATTCGATGTACGATTTGCTGATTTTGATTTAACCACTGTTGATGCAGTTATGATCTTGCTAAATTTGGTAGGTAGAAGATATCTTGAGAGAGAATTAGTAAGGAGAGAGAGAGAGGGGATAGCGATGTACGAATGAACGGGGGATAGCGCCTCAGGTTTCTATTACTAACACTTTGCCCCTTAGGTTTATATTATTTACAAAAATGACACTCCGCCTTTTTGATCTTGCAAGTTAGATCCAATGGTTGAGATGGCTTCTCATCCATCTCATTTTAAGGGGCTTCTCATTGTATCCCCACCATATATATATATATATATATATATATATATATATATATATATATATATATATATATATATATATATATATATATATATATATATATATATATATATTACTTGTGTATTTTTCGACGACGACTACGATACACGGATTATTCCGTCACACGTTATTTTACCTTACACTTTCGCCAGAGCCATCACTTATGAGCGTTTACCGAAAACCACATTGAAACGTACTTTACCACACAACAAGCAAAAAATACACGAACACTTTGAAACTTGTAAACTTTTCGATGAGTCAATACTTTAAAACACGAGTCGTGTACTAAGACTTACCATAATCTAGGTCGCGTGTCGGAGCGGCTGTACCCTATCTATTGACTTTGTTAGCAGCTTGCTACTGTTTGAGGTGAGTTTATAGCCACACTTTTATCTGAACTGCTTTGTAAACCTTGAGGTGAGAAACATGCAAAACTGTTTTCATGGACCAAAAAACTGAACTTTTGTTTTTACACACTAGTACGCGAATAAACTAAGTATGTACGATCCCACTATGCCCACTATCATGAACCGTCAGTTCCTGCGGGAAGCACGAATGTTGAAGACTTCCAAATGGGAGTTGAAAGCCTTCAAAGAAAGGTTAATCTCTCACTTCCCATGATCACATTCCTTGGAATTGAAGAACACGAGCCTTGGACGTGCATCAAAAGTCCATTGTTTAAGCTTGGTATTATCTATAAGAATGCATCAAGGGTAAAGAAATTGATGAGAGCGGACGAAATTAGAAAGTTTGGCTCAGGTACGTTGATATGGATTCGAAAAGGAATTCAAGAGTTGCCGAATCAAGATCTCCGAGCGACAAGTATCAGATTAGATGATGATCAAAAGCTAAGGCTTGGATTGTTTGCTCAGTATGTGGATGAAAGACTCAGAGTTCGAAGTATCTGGAGATTCATGGAGAAATGCGTAGGATACCGAAACTGAAGTCTACAAGAAGTCCAGAAATAGAAGACCTACATGATGTACCCTTAGGGGGAGATTGTTGGAACACAATAAGCGTAAATCATTAGAGCAGGGACTTCTATTTATATTTTGATAAGTCTAGGGGATGTTGTGTTAGAATGTAGTATGTTGCGACAACATTATACTCATGCAACACTTGTATAGTTGCGAGAGGATGCTTGGCTATGTATGGGTATAAATACCCCCTACCTCATGGGTTATGAGGTGTGTGTTTATCTATCTATCTATGCGAGACTTTATTTATTTCTCTCATTCCTCTCTCTAAACTAAAGTGTCCACACCCACTTTATCTCACTAAGATTATTAGAGTAGACGTGATATTATTGGAACAACAAATAATTATCAGGAAATGAATATTTCACATTTTCTGACCACAATAGGAAGCTTTAGTGGTCACTGTAAGTTAAAGTACGTGGGATAGCTTCCCAAAATATTCGCGTAAGCTCATAAATTGTTCAGTTAATTAATCCAGTAATAATAAATTAATATTTATTATTAAAATAAAGTTTGAAAATTTACCGTTTGTCACAAAATCCCTGATAACAGATCTTATAATTATTTATATTACCTAATATAACACATATAAAGCGTGTTCATATAATACTTACTTGAACCTTATAAAGCGTGTTCATATAAAGCATTTTCATATAATATGTTGTTTTATTCTATATTTTCTTGTTTGGAATGTTTTTTACAAACAAATAATAGCTACATTTTAGAAACAGATTTATAGTAAGTAAATAGACATTGCTACTAATATATTAGATACATGGTTCACCAATATACATATTGTTTCTAATAAAGATTGCACATACTATTGGGTCCATTCAGTACCCCAAGCTTCCTTAAATAAGGATTTGAATACAAATTAACCTAAGTGTCATATATCCTTGAACGTTCTCAGGTCACTGAGTGAACAGTCACTCAGTGAGTTATCTTCAAGATGTCTAAGACGAGTCTAAGAAGAAGGATTCTCCATTCAGTGAGGCAGAACTCCTTGAATGGCACCTAAGCCAAAGAAGAAGATAATGGGTTCAGTGAGTGATGACAATAACTCACTGAACCCCAGTCTCCTCAACAACTATGAAGAATGAAGACTGAAGACCAAAGACTGGAGAACTTGAAGACTGAAAGAAAGGCGGGACAAGGCGGGAAGGTTTGAACTGACTTAGAGAAGTACTTATCACTCTAAGGTCAAACTTTCCCTGAAAGGCTTCATAAAAAGAACAGTGTCATCACTGCTACTCAGAAAGTGCTATTATCCTATACCCAAAATTGGTTCTTGTAACAGTGACAAAATACATCAGTATTTTTTCCTGATTAGCTTAGGTCATCTTTTGTCTTGTAATTAACGGTTGCTCTTTTTACTTGTCTATAAATAGGATCATAAGATGGAGTAAAAGTTGACAAGTTTGTGCAATTAATGCTTAGACATTCACAAACCACTTTTACTCCTCCAAAGAGCAACCTAGTCCCTGAGATAGCTCAGTGTTTCTTATAGTTGCCACTTAAGCTTAGCTTAAGTTTAGTGAGGAGACAATACCATACTTGTCATTTCAATCCCAAGTATTTTTTGGGCAAACACTTGGGTATAGATTCTTTTGATTAACTTCTAATAAGAATTTAAACGTTGAAAAACTCTTATCTTTATCATTTACGTTTTTACTTATTTGTCTAGTTAATCAATACATTACTAAGCTATGGAGCACGGTTAGCTTAACTTTGTAGTTAACTTTAACCGTGTAATGGGAACAACAAGTGGTATCAGAGCCTCTGGTTTATAAAAATTTTCAAAAACTAAAGAGTGCTCAAAAGGTTTTTAAAACCAAGATCCTACCATGGATGACAATAATGTACCCCAGCTAGTTGACAAAAAGGGAGGAAGCTATTCAGCTGTCGCCCCTAGACTAGAAGCTGTTAAGTTTAGCAAGTGGAAAAAGCGTATGCTTTGCTACTTGACTGGTATGGAACCATACTACATCCAATGTATCAATGAAGGTCCCTTTGTCCCTAATACAGCTGAAGGTCTACCCAAACCTGAAGCTCAGTGGACAATTGATGAGAGGAGGGTGGTAAACTAAGACCAACGCCTGAAAAACATCATTATATCGTGTCTTCCTGACGATACAATGGAATCAGTAATTAACTGTACAATAGCCAAACAAACTTGGCTTGACTTGGTTTACAGCTTTGAAAGTCCCTCAGATACCAGGGAAAACAGGATTATGAACCTGAAACTTGAGTATAACAATTTCAGGGCCAAAGACTCTGAAAGTCTCTCTCAGACCAATACAAGATACAAAACCTTAATCAATGAACTATCAAATGATGGTGTAGTCTTGTCTAAGCATGAAATTAATGTTGCCTTTGTCAACAGTCTCCCTAAGAAGCGATTAAACTTCTCCTAGGGCCTCAGGAATGCTAACCACATTCAAAATCTTGAGCTCCCTGAGATCTATGAGAAGTTTGTCTATGAGGACAACTTAATCTCAAGGAGATACCCAGACTCAAAGAAAGCTCTTGAGACCAAAAAGGCCCTGACAACCATACCCTTATCTACCACCTTTTATTCTAATGGTGTTGTGCAGGATTTCCAAGAGAATTCTGATGATGAGGCTGACGAGAGAACCAGTGAGGAGTACCTTAATGACTTGCACATTGAATTTCAAGAAAGGACACTCCTTACTAACTCAAAGCATTTTATTAAAAGAAATCAGTCAAACTTTTCTAAAGCAAAAGCAAATGAAACCACTGAATGTTTCAAGTATGGTAAAAAGGGTCACTTTGCTAAAGACTGTTTTTCAAAAACCACCTCAGAACCCTCATACAAATTCTCTGGTAATAGTTTTTCTTTAGGAACTAGCAAGTTTCAACCAAAAATGCTTTAGTCTACTCAACATTTTCAAAACAAAAATGTTCAAAATGATCAAAAAGATTTTGAAGCTAAGTATAGAAAAGCTACTGATGAACTAGCTCTCCTGGCTCAATATCTCAGGCTGCTCAAGCCACTAAACCTGTTCAAACAAAGAACAAGGTACTTTTGGCTGAAGCCTATGACTGGGATGAGGAAGATGTCTCCTCAGATGATGAAGAAGTAAGAGTCAGTGCACTGATGGCACTTTCAGATATTGACAAGCTGGCTGTTGGAAAAAGCCATGCTAGAAATGGAGAGTGGGTTAACATCACCATGAAAAAGAGACATGCCAGGGAGCCTGTTTGGCATCTAGACAGTGGATGCTCAAGAAGCATGACTGGTGTGAAGGAATATCTGCACAAATATGTTGAAGAACCAGGACCTAAGGTGGTATTTGCTGATAATTCATCATGTCTCACTGAAAGTTATGGTTCAGTAAACTGTAGTGGAATAGTTTTTACTAGGATAGCTTAAGTTAATAGCCTCAAGTACAATCTTATTAGTGTCAGTCAACTATATGATGCTAAATAAATAGTTCAATTTGATGATAAGCAAGGCACCATCTTTAATGCAAATAAAGAAATTGTTCTTATTGCACCAAGAAGACAGGATGTTTATGTGTTAGATATGTCTACTCTAACTCAGAATGAAACTTGTCTTTTTGATAAAGCCACTAAAACACTAAACTGGCTTTGGAATAAGAGACTCTCCCATCTGAATTTCAAAAACATAAACAATATTGTCAAACAAAACAAAGTCCTTAGCTTACCATCACTTGTGTTTTCAAAGGATAAACCCTGCTCTGCCTGTGGAAAAAGGTAAACATCATAGAGCATCCTTTAAAACCAAACAAAACTTCTCCATCATCCTGACCCAGATCTCCACTGCCTTTGACCAGCTCTCTGCCAAACATAATGAGCTGGTCAACCACTACACCACCAAGGTCACCCAACTTTAGGAGGCTCAGGTCACCATGGCCAATGACATCTCCTCATTGAAGAAATAGACCTAAGAAATCAAGGGCATGGTCTCCACCATCCTGACAATTCTTTAGTCCTCTCAAGTTCGCCCTGCTCCTCAATTAACACATGCTTCCACTGAAGCTCCAACATCTGTTGAGGGGGAGAAACCAACTCTTGATGAACCAGTTCCTGAGCCTATTGCTGAATTTATCACTGAAGTCGTCCCTCTTCAAAGCTTCATGCCAGGAACTACAACATCTTCAGCACTGGTTGTTACTACCACCCATATTCCAACTAAAGCAACAACCACAACATTCCCTGAATCCTCCTTCAGTACACCCTCACCCACTGACAAAGGGAAAGGAATCATGGAGACTGAAGACTCACCTCCCAAACTTGTTAAGGCACCAAGAGAAGTGCATCCTGATGCACCAGTACTTATGGAAGTTATCTTACACAATGGGAAGGTCTTCAGGGGAACCAACGAAGAATTGGCTATTGTCTTGGAAGAAGATGATAGGATCAAGGCTGAACTGCTCTGTAAGCCTGTCATTGCTGAAGTTTCAAAGTAAGTCATCAGAGAGACTGAGTAGAACATCAGGGGGAACAGTTCCTCAAACTTCAGGCTGACCTTATCAAAGAACACAACCTGAAGGTCAAGCTGAACACTGAAAGGAAGAAGAGGAACTATAAGAGGTATGTCTGGACCATGGCAAAGACCAAGGGTGAAGGTCCCATCACTGCCATGATTATTCATGCAAACACTGATCCCCTAGCCATAACTGTTCAAAGAGGACCAAGAAAGTCTGAGAAGAATGCTCCCTTCAAGTTCTCAGCATATGGGATCAAGGAATGGGACATAATGGGACCCATCCTAAAGAAGAAGAACAACAAGTGTGTCCCTGAACTTCTGGCTACCCTAACAAACAAGTCTGAGGAATTGGAAAGGGTAGCCAAAAGCTTAGGAATTGACCATCAGAAGACACTTGCTTCTCAGGGACTAACAATCCCTGAACCAACTCAGAGCACAGGGAGGAAGAGGAAAGCAATTGGTCAGGAACCTGAACAATTCATTGTTGCACTTCACTGCAACAGAACTCCCCCTGAAGGTGTCAAGTTCATCCCCAATAAGGTGATCAAGAACCCTGAGTTTGGAATCTTCTTCATAGACGAATTTGGTCAACAAGCCTTCCAGAGAGTCAGTGACATACACTTGGTGGAGACAACAACCCTACTGGCCTACAAGCTGATGGCACTCCATGTGAAGAGTCCTGAAAATGATGAGTTCATCAGACTGATGGAGAAGATGATGAGTGAGAGACCCGATAAGCAGGTGTTTGTGTCTAAGAAAGCAAAACTGGAACTCATGGGAATTAAGGAAGTCTGAGTACTTCCCTGAGTATTTTGTTTAGATGATAGGACTGATGTAATATTGATGAATAAGATGATGGCCCATGTTTATTAAATCAGTGTCCTTTAATTGCTTTATAGTATCTTTAATGTAAGAAGAAGCCCAATTGCTCACTTACACTGATCAAACACTTAGGCTATATTTATATCCAAATAGGGGGAGATTTTTGGGTCCATTCAGTACCCAAGCTTCCTTAAATAAGGATTTGAATACAAATTAACCTAAGTGTCATATATCCTTGAACGTTCTTAGTGAGTTATCTTTTACGATGCCTAGGACAAGTCTAAGAAGAAGGATTCTCCATTCAGTGACGCGAAAATCCCTAAATGGCACCTAAGCCAAAGAAGAAGATAATGGGTTCAGTGAATGATGACAATAACTCACTGAACCCTAGTCTCCTCAACAACTATGAAGAATGAAGACTGAAGACCAAAGACTGAAGAACTTGAAGACTGAAAGAAAGGCGGGACAAGGCGGGAAGGTTTGAACTGACTTAGAGAAGTACTTATCACTCTAAGGTCAAACTTTCCCTGAAAGGCTTCATAACAAGAACAGTGTCATTACTGCTACTCAGAAAGCGCTATTCTCCTATACCTAAAATAGGTTCTTGTAACGGTAACAAAATACATCAGTATTTTGTCCTGATTAGCTTAGGTCATCTTTTGTCTTGTAATTAACGGTTGCTCTTTTTACTTGTCTATAAATAGGATCATAAGATGGAGTAAAAGTTGACAAGTTTGTGCAATTAATGCTTAGACATTCACAAACCACTTTTACTCCTCCAAAGAGCAACCTAGTCCCTGAGATAGCTCAGTGGTTCCTTATAGTTGCCACTTAAGCTTAGCTTAAGTTTAGTGAGGAGACAATACCATACTTGTCATTTCAATCCCAAGTGTTTTTTCGGTAAACACTTGGGGTATAGATTCTTTTGGTTAACTTCTAATAAGAATTTAAACGTTGAAAAACTCTTGTCTTTATCATTTACGTTTTTACTTATATGTCTAGTTAATCAATACATTACTAAGCTATGGAACACGGTTAGCTTAACTTTGTAGTTAACTTTAACAGTGTAACGGGAACAACACGTACATTAATATGTGTTTTAAGTTTTGCGTAGTTTAACCTTTAAGTTAGATAAAATAAGGCCGAAGATGCAAAAAATTTCAAGAATATTATAACCGACTTAAAATCTAAAAAAATAAGTGCGATTTATATAGCAAATTAAAAATAATTAAATTCTAAAAATTATAGTGAAATTGATTTTTCGTAAAAGATTGTCGTTTGAAAGTTATAACAATTTGAAGTTTAAAGGGAATATAAAAAATGGGTCAAAGCCCCTTTGACCGAATTAAAAAAAAATTATAAGTTTGGTGGAACACATGTCACAATATAAGTGGCTTTTTAGAATTTGATAGCTTTTAAAGGGATCTTATCTCTCAGAGTTAAATTGGATAGGCGGCAACGCGCGACAACTTAATTACTCGTGGAATAAATTATAGAGGTTTAAGTTGTTTAAACCCGTACAATAAGTTTAACCGCTATCTAACCAATGTCGAGCATCCCTCTTCTACTATGTCTACCCGCACCTTGACGAAACCCGGCTCGATAGGTAATCCATGTAGTATCCCATCTCTACTCGTATATACTTGCCCTTTAGCTACTCTTTGTTCTTTTTGGAGTGGTGTGAAGCTTTTTGGAGCGGTGACCGATGAGCAATGAGCATTTTGATTTTTAGTAGTCGTTTGGCAAATGAGCGGTGAGCTGTGCTATTTTTTAGGAATGCTTATTTTTCCAATGCTTCTTTAAGAAGCTGTAAGCGGTGAGCGATAAGCTGTGACTACTGCTACTTTTTACAAACACACCCATAATCAACTCACATGCACAAAATAAAATTTTGTTACTATTATAACTAAAGTATAAAATGAGAGAACTATTCACCATAGAGTTTATTATAGGCTTATAGGACCGTTTGGTTTAGGCAAGCCCAAACCCGCAAAAAATAGGATCAAACTCTACCCGGATCTCTTATTGACTATCGCTCCGGCACCAAAAAAGAAACCGGCCATCCAACCCAACCCGCTCCGACACCGAAAAATCTATAGTGATCTTTGTAAGAATATCTACAGTACAACAATATTATAATGGGGGTACAGTGTTTTGTGAGAGGAATGAAAAGCGTGGTGGTGTGATTGCCATTTATTAAGATCTACAATTGTTTGGTTTTTTTTAACCACATCCTTTTTGAGTAGTTTAGATTGATGAAAGTGGTTCTGGATTATTCATAAGCGCACACACATACTAAATATCGGTGAGGCCCGTTTTTCTTTTGGTGTGATGAGCCAACTGTGTATTGGTTTGAGTTAGGATCTGGGGTGGAGGATAAACAAGTCCCAGAAACATAAACGAAGGTAAAATTATGGTTTTACTTTAATTTGGGTATATATATATATATATATATATATATATATATATATATATATATATATATATATATATATATATATATATATATATATATATATATATATTTATTTTGTGTGTGTTGCTTTTGTGTTTTTTTATAATTTTTTGGGGTTAATGGGGTTACATAATTAGTTTTGTTTACTTTCATAGCTTATGAACTTATTTGATTTTCGGAATCGTGATTAGTCAATTAACAGTAAACATAGGTAGAATTAGGATGTTGTTATAATTTAGCGTTTTTGTTAATTTGTGATATTAATGGATCTTAGGTTACAGGTAGTTTTTATATTCATGGTATTTGAGTTATGCCTAAATGAGCAAAAATATACTTTGTGTTTGTTATTGTTTTAGAGTTGCTCATCTTCGAGTATCAAAATAAGGCCTTTGGTTAATAGTGTTTGGATTTTCTTATTTCCAGTTAAAGGGTTTAGGATTGCCTATATAAGTGCTTACCTTGATTAGCATATTCAAGCTGGTGGCCCAAAAAAATGCCTATTTGATTTTTTTTTTTCATTTCTTTTTGCACTGAAAAGAGCACTTATAATAAGCATGTTGATAAATGGTATGTTTAACCAGATAAGTAGGTTGAAAGCAAAGTGCGTGTTCCAAATATGGGATCCAAACTTTTTATATAAGAAAAGGCATAAAACATGTAATTTACTTCAAGCTTTAAATCAATATTATTAATGGTTATTGAAGGTATAGTAAGTATACATTTATGTATATTTTGATCCTTTTTAATGTTCCTATGGCTTAAAGTTTTGATTTGTGTTTTTGTTCATGTTGAACAGCGGAGCGCATTCGCCATCAGGTGAATACATGGTTTGAAAACCGACAAAACATGGAAATGAGATGAACTCGATAGTTGTCCCATCTGAAAATAAAAGGTATATTGACTTTTTACGTGGTAGTGTGGTTGCTTAAATTTTGTCTAAATTTGTGTTTTTAAAATGCCGTTTGGAGTGCATTCGCCATCAGGTGAGTACATGGCTTGATGGCAATCACATTGAAACTGTGATTGCAGCCATGGGTAGTTATTGATGTTTGTGACTTTGAAATTGTATCAGGAACGACGAGTAATTCCCAATGGCAACTGTCGGCTGGCTGTGTGAGTCATTCAACCCCTTTTTATCTGCACATTTCTAGACTAAAATTCAACATCGAATGATTATGTAGTGCTGCATAATGTAGGGTTTGGTTATAGCTTGCTAAAAAAAAGGTAAAATACGTTATATAGAAGAAGTGCCATAAAGTATATTTATATAAGAGATTGAATTCTCATGGGTTCAATCAGGTGTTGTTTCGTTGTATGTATCAGTTTTAAAAAATGCATTATTTCCTAAAACAACACAAATGACAGTAGTACAAAAGTAATAAATTCTTTTTGCTTTTGTTTTGCTATACATAACTTTCTGTCGATGATGATTTGTTGGTTTAAAAAGGCTTTGAGTATAAAATTTTGAAAATATTTTGTTACTCTGGGTATGAAGTTTTGGATTTCAATAATAGAGGTATATATGTACTTCGTATTCGGTTAGTGATATTCTTTTGTATACTTCTTACTGATATTTGTTTGTTTTCTTTGAAGTAAATTGCTGATTAGGCCGATGAAGGCACAAATAGAGGCGCTGCAAAGATGATATGAGGCGGAACACCGGCTATGATCTTCTATAGAAAGGGCCTTAGAGAGGTCAACAAACAAAACATATATGTATGTTTTTCTAAATCGTGACTGCTACTTTATATCCCGAAGTTTGTGTTACAAGTTATAAATTGAAGCTAAAAGATCCACATGTAAGTAGAAAATTTTAGTTTAGAAGATTTTGAATTCGCTTGCTGAAGCCCTTACGCACTATGTGGTTACATTTAATAATTTGGGAGTGCACCATTTCGTATGTCAGGCCAAGTTAGGCTTACAATAAAAGAGAATTCTTATATTGTTTTTTCGATTTCAGATTTGTTGAAGGAATGGCTCCAGTTTTCTCGAGGGTTGCATGACATTGTACTTGCCATCTTATTAAGGTAAACTTTCATCTGCAAAAGGAGAGGCAATTGAAGGTAACATGTCAAAATGAGTCTGGGAAACGGGTCAGATTATGTTCACAAATATTAGAGTAAATGGGTTAAATTTTCTATCCCATGCATTTGGATTTGACACTGTTTTGCACGTATTATAAGGGCAGAAGACGGGTATTAGGGGATGGTTGGGATTGCTTTTTTGTTGTTGTTTCGGCTTAAACGTAAGAACATAAAAACAATATCCATCTAAAATAGTGATTGGATTTTCTTATTTTGCAGAAAATATAATCATTCTCAACAACACTATAAAAAATATCAGTTAAATTCATTTTCGACAATTTTTGGATTAAAGATAAGCGAAAACGCAGAAAAAAATAAGCAATCCAAAACACCTGTTAGCCAATGATTGTACAATAAATTGGACGACCAGGCCTTCGATAATGATCAAAGGATATAGGGGCTGTTGAGGTTGCGCCAAGCTTTTCTTTAACCTGAAATAAGAAATACTAAAACACTTCGTTAACTGATTGCGCAGGGGTTAGACCCTGCGAACCACCTCCGGCGTTCGAGTAAGTATGTGATATGATAAGTTGGTAGTGAGATGAGAGAGTCAAGTTTGCATACCATGGTTCTCAGCCCGTCTAAGCTATTTATAAGGGAGGAAATAGGCCTTAGAGAGCTCTTGGGCATAATTCGGAGATCATGGGGGCGTCCCATGATTTGTGGTAACTGCTAGGGATTTGTGACCCACGATCTCTTCCTTGGCGGGAAAGCTCAATGAAAAAGGGGACGTGGGTAGGACCAGGTCAAAGTGATTCTCCTTTCTAGTATCCTCGAAGGAGGTACCTCGAAGGGCTTAAGGCTTCGATTGGCGGCTTCCCAACTGGTAACCACTTCACAGATGAATGGTTTTACGCCAATGAAGATTATAGAAGGTTGACCTGGGGCTTCGAGGAGAAGGCTTCGTACAGGCTCGAAAGGGTGGCTTTCGACTCGTTCGGAGGGTACATCATCAGCCAACATCTATGAAAACTGATTTTGGAGTATCAGAGTATCGAGTTTCATTAATGGGCCGAAATTAGATACTGTGTTGTTATACCAAAAATTTCCATTTCGTTGCATCCAATATTTTTGTTCTGACAATTGTATGAAGAAAGGATGCAAGATAAATACTATCATTTCCAATCTCCTATTTTAATATTGTCACCATTGTGGCACACTCTTTTGGTATGAAGAGTGGCTGAAAACATATTCTTGAGGTGCGGGTCCACAATATCATCGATGTTGTTTAGAAGGACGAGTGGTTTAAGTGAATTAAACATTGGCAATAACTAATGACCAAATTTTATCTCTAGTTGTACTTTGTGACTGGAAACTTTTTTGAGCAATAATCTCGATTGGTTTGTAGTGCGTTGTACGAGGTTTACTGATTTTTTGTGTAGATGTGAATTAGATTTGATGACATGTTCAGTTTGTATTTCTTTGGTAATTTGATGAAGGTACAAGTGGAAGTTTAATTGTGTATATACAAAATGGAATGGAAATTCGGTAACGGTTATTTTGCACAGATGTATGCTGGCAGGAGGGTGAGTGGTGGATGTGGTAGAAGGTCTTGATGAAATTGAGGTATGTTAAAAAATTACTTATTGGATGATGATATATTCTTTTTAATAGTTAAGATACATGATGAAGCAAAGGTGTTGAGTCTGATTTTTTTCGAAGATGTAATTACTGTATTATTTATGTTTGTTAAGTTGAATTTTGAAAATTTACATGTAGGGTGAAGGTAATATTGTATTAGATCAGTTACACAGGACTCGGCAAAGACATGTATTATAACTCTCTCAAATATAAATAAAGAAAAATAGAAGTTACATCAACGTTGTTTGTTTTCTGTTTTTGTAAGGTATTTATGCATATCTGCATTATACTCTTCATTTGGTGTACATGTTTATCAGCAAAATTTCTCGAAATTATTGTTTATTGCAACTTTAAATTCTGCACATTAGATAAAAAATGTATGCTTTCCAGAATTGTACATGAAGTTACAAGCCAAGTGCAAAAAGATATAACAGCTTATTCCAAAATTGCTTATAAGATTCGATTATCTCATGTACAACAGCCTAAATCAATACAGATAAATTGTTCACAACTAATGTGTTGATCCCAGTTGAGCAATTGATCTAGTTAGTTATCTTAGATGTGAATCTAAAACAACAAGTATAGAAACTGTCTTGACTTGTAAACTATTAAACACAACGCGGAATATTAAGTTTAATCTTAAGAAGAACAATGAATGAAACAGTAGAATTCTCAACAAACACTTCAATATATTAAATATACGAATACTCAAAAGTATTAGGTTTTACAACCTTGAAGTGAGTCGACTCTAGCAATGATACATACTAAACTCTAACCCTAGAACCTCCTTTTATAGACTAAGGAGTCCTAGTCGGTTTACAATAGCTTTCTATACAAGATAAATCTTTTAGAATCTATTCTAAGCTTATCTAACCGACTATACAAGTTATCTTATAAGCAGTAGTATCCATTACTCTAGCAGCAGTTTCTTTTACTCTAGCAGTAGTATTCTTCCAGCAGTAGAATCTTCAATACTAGAAGTAGTATAGAATACACTAGCAGTAGTATGACACTTAGAGTATTTTTCTTTATACACCATGAGCAGTTGTATCATCCAGAGCAGCAGCATCTCTAAACCCAACAATCCTCCCCTAAACTTGATATTTTCTCCAAAATCATCAAGTTTCATTTAATCTTTAACCTTCACTAGGAGGATGTTTCCAAACACATTTACTCCTTTTTCTTAAGATTTGGGTTGAGAATTTCTTTATACTTCTTTAAAAGTTGATAAGCTTGATCTTGAAATGAGAGGTCTTTCTGCATCTGCAACATTCCAGGCTTCAACATCTGATGAATAATTTCTTTATTGAAGTTCAATGTAGGATAATCTTTTTCCACCAACATGTAGATAACTACTCCCTGAGCATTTAAAGCATGAACACCACAAGACTGATATAAATACCATTTTTAAACTGTGTTGTGTTTTAACTTCATCCACTCAATATCTCCATCATGTGGTTCAAATATTATCTTTAAATAGTAATAGATTACCCTTTCATACACCTCCTATGGTCTTGTATCACCATATTTTTCTTTGTATAACCTCCAGAGAGTAACCACATCATCTCTATCCATCCAAAACAGCATTTGTGAAAACCTAATAAACCTATAATACAAACCATTGGTTCTTTTAAACTCCCAATAGGCTTCACTTCCATCCCTGATTCCAGAAGTATATGAGATGATTGGATGTTTGGCTATTAGAGGAACTGCATTAATGACCTCAGGTTCTTTATAATTAGAAAGAACTGTAAGATCCATCATTTTTTCTCTATCGTCTTCAGATTCCTCCTCATCATCAACTTTTTCTTCATTCTCATGCTCTGACTCAGAACTCTGCTCCACTGCTTTGGATCTATCAGCTTTTCTTTTCTTTCTTCCAATACTCTTTTGTTTAACTCCAGCTCTTTTAACACCTGAGCTTGAAGTTTCTTTCTTTTCACTTCTACCTTCTCTTTCACAATCTCAGTCTCCACCACTGTCTTTGCCTCCTTAACCTTATCCTCTGATCCCATAGGCACAAACTGATCAATTTCTCTTTTTGCTTTTTCATACATCTTGGTGATTTCATCATCAGAGTATGGCTTCAACTGAACAAGTTTGTAACCCTTCATGTTTCTCAGGTACTGCTCATAGTATTTCCTTCTTTGTTTCACAGTTGGTTCTTTGAGCAATTTCCTTTTTCTTCTGTCAGCAAGATACCATTTCTTTCTTTCTATTCTGAACTTCTTTAACCATTGAGTTCTTCCTTCTTCATTGTATGTATCTGCTATTTCCTCTTTGACAAGCTTTAACAACTCAATATCAGCATCACCTTTGATTCTTTCCTCATCCCAAGCATCCAATAAGGCTTTTGTTTTGGCCTCATCTTTAGCATGTTTCATTTGTTGTTCCAAGAACTCTTGATTCTCTGGTTCAAGCTCAGCAGCCAACTTTCTTGCAACCTCTTCATTAAATGCAATTTGCTTCTCTTTGGGCCAGAACTCAAAAGGTATGTCAGGTTCAGGTTCAGGTTCAGGCTCTTCAATCATTATCCCTTTACCTTTTCCTGAATATTAATGTGTTTGAGCAATATTCTTGGATGGGAGAGAGGGTTCTCTGATTACAACACCTTTTGCAGGTGCTTTTGCAAGTTGTGGTGGTGGTTGTGGTTGTACTGCTTCTTTTGATTGTGATGTCTTCAAGAAAACTATTGCTTCAGCCATACTAAGATCATCATCAAGTATTGCAACAGTAGAAACTTTCTTTGGTTCAGCAGCAGAAACTTGTTCCTCACCAGTTAGGGACGGCAACGGGGCGGGTTTGGGGCGTGGCGGTCATCCCCATCCCCAAACCCGATTACCAGAGTGCTCCCCAAACCCGCCCCGATCCCTATCGGGGCGCCCCGTTGGGGCGTGATGGTCACCCAAACCCGCCCCCTATTAATCGGGGATCTTATCGGGATGTCCTATTTGGGTGCAATTCTCGAAAAAAGCCGCACCATTTCACATTTATTGTTATTTTTAGACCTCTAGCAATAACGAACCAATTAATAATCAATTACAAACAATCCTTATTAAGTTTTCAATGATAGTATTATACATAAATAATGATAAATTATACCGTCAAAAATTAAAACTTAAAAATATGATACTAAACCAGTTTGTATAATCACAATTTTGCATTCTCATATAGATAAAAAAACTAACAATATTAGAGTAATATTTTTTATTACGTAAATACTAACAAAATACTATATAAGTATAGATATATTTGTATATGTGTATATATTAATCGGGCGGGGCGGGGCGGGGTGAGGATTCCCCGCTCCCCGCCCCAAACCCTATTAAAATCCTCGTTTAATCCCCAAACCCGCCCCGTAACCCGATTAGCATGCCCCGCCCCGCCTCAATTAGTTCGGGTTTCAAGTTTCCCCGTCGGGTTCAGGTTTTTTTCCATCCCTATCAGCAGTAGTATGTAGAACACTAGCAGTAGAATTCACCTTAGCTACTTCTGCACTATCACCAACACCAGAACCAACTTTATCTTTAACAATAGAATCTCCCAAGCTTTTGATTGACTCCACCATTACTTCAGAAGCTTTTACAAGATTATCAGCATCCAAAGTTTTCAATTTTTTTCACAATCTGCTCTTGGTTCACTTCTTCAAGCACAACCTCATTTCCTTCTTTGTCAGCCACAACAAATTCAGCAACATTATCACCACTATCCACATTCATATCCATATCCAAATTTTCTGCAGCAGCACTTTCAACATTAGTAGCCTCAGCCTCCCCTGAATCCTTGGTCTCATTCCTCCCCTATTTGGGAGGATCCTCCCCCAAACTACCATCCTCAGAGGAGCTTATTCTCTGTGTTGTACCCACCTTCTTTAATCTCTTAAAGTGAGTAGTTCTTGACCTTTTACCTTCCAAATGTTTAACCCTCAGCTTCAAACCTTTGATTTCATCACCCTGAGTAGCTGTGAGTTGTTGTAGGCCAAGAACCTGTTCTTCAAGCTTGGTATACCTTGCCATCAATGCTTTTATTAGTTCCATACTATCCTCACTACTTCGGCTTGTGTTACCTAGCCCGAGAGGTGGATCACAGGAATTGTCATTTTGTACATGTTGGTCCATCAATTCATGAGTTTCAGTTCTACCCTCATCACTCCGGGATGTGTTACCTTCCCTGAGAGGTGAATCAATGGGTGTAAACTAAGTATCAAACCTAGTTTGATCATCTGAGCCCCCAAAATTAGCCATTTGGTTGGGGTTACCATCACCTGCTTCTAGTTCAAGTGAACCTTCAGCATTAGATGTTGCCTTGGTTGGGGTCTTATTGATGTTACCACTGACCTGCTCTGCTTCTAAGCTAGCAGCATTAGTGGCAGCCCCTTCCAACATGTCACTCACCACACCTGTAACAGCCTCATCAGCTACAACCATCCTAACACTAGCCTGAGGTAGCTCAGTGTTCTCAATGTGTGAATCCCTAGGGGTTTGGGTCTTTTCTGGTTGTGAAGATGATGTATCCAAAGTGGGTGTGTGTTGGGTAGCAGTTGTGATTTTTGCACCTTCACCCTGATTTTGAGCCAATGACAACATATATGGAAATAGTGATGTCACTGTCCTAGAAAAATCTTTGCCATTCTTTTTCAAGTATGAAAACAGTTTCTTTTGAAGTTCAGGGCAAACAAGTTCTCTTTTATGAACCTTAGGATTTAAAAGTTGTTTGTTCATAATAAGTTGCAGAAACCTTGGATAAATGTAATAATTTCCTTTTACATTCTTTTTCAAACCATCCATTATCATATTTGAAAAATTAAAAGGTTGTCCTTTAGCCAGACAAATCATAGCAGAAGACTGAGTTGTACTGAATTCATTCCAACCTGAAGTTTTAGGACTTAAACAATGTAGGATGGTATGAATTAAAAACTTCCATTGAGGACAGATAAGACCTTTATAAAATTTTAAACCTTCGACTTTCTTCTCATACCCCATGTTTTTAAGTTCTTCAAAAATGATAGAATTTTCAAGACATACTATTTCCTCATCATCTGCAAAGTGAAGAGCATCTCTCACAGATGATTCAGAAATAAGTATCTTGTGGCCATCTACCTTAGCCTTTAACTGTTCTTCCCCATTTGTAGTTATGGTCTTGACAGTAGACCAAAACTGATCAATGTGAGAAACAAATATAGTAGGTTTTGCTGTTAATGCATACCTAATGTGAGTAGCATTAAGAAAATCAATTACCTCAGCAAATCCATCAGCTTCGTTAGGCTTTTGAAGAAAAGCGATTTGATTGTGAATATCATAAAAGAGTCTTGTCGACATTGTGAATTAGGTTTTGATTTGGGGGTTTTAAAATCAGATGTTAAAAATTGTGTTAGGGTTTGAATTAGAGTGATTTATGATCGCATAAAACCAATTATGAGATCGAATTAGGTTTTTAAGCCCTTTGGATCGAATTAGGTTTTTATGAGCGCCAAAGTTACATAACTGTCCCTGCACTTACAAAACGAGCACTAGTATCCCATCACTCACAAAACGAGCAGTAGTATCCCAGCAGTAGAAAGTTTTTCCTAGCAGCAGAAACTTTGTAACTAGCAGTAGAATATCTGCTGATTTTTCCAAACACCTTTTTCTCTTCAAACAAGCATTCCCCTTTGACTTTTCCTGAAAAAGATTAGTCCAAAACCACAAAAACACAAGAAATAATATGCCACAATAATCACAATTCACAGTTATACTTAGCAGTTGTATAGGCAACAAGCAACAGAACTAAATATAACCAGCAACACATATCATAGCAAGCAGCAGAAACAACTTATTGACTAATAACAGTACAAATCCTTACAAAACATTACAAGAACACAAAGAGATAAGAATTTTCAAAGATTTATCATTCCAATACTAGCAATTAAGAATTGAAATCTACCCACATCAAAACCTTTTGTGAGCAAATCTGCAACATTATTGTCAGTATGGATTTTAACAATTTGAATTAACTTCTTTTCAAAACAATCTCTTATAAAATGATGTCTTATCTCAATATGTTTTGTTTTAGAATGAAAAACAGGATTTCTAATAATGCACATTGTACTGTTATTATCAATATAATTTTGGTGTGCATAAAATTATACCCATAGTCCAGTAATTGATTCTGAATCCAAAGCACTTGACCACAGCAACTTGAAGCAGCTACATACTCCGCTTCAGTTGTAGAATTTGCCACTACAGTTTATTTCTTGCATTGCCATGAAATCAAACTATGTCCAAGATATTGACATCCTCTAGTTGTTGATTTCCTGTCTAAACATGCTCCAGCATAATCACTATCTGAGTATGCCACCAGATCAAAAGGTGAATCTTTTGGATACCAAAGGCCCAACCTAGGTTGACTCCTTAAGTATCTAAAAATTCTCTTTACAACATTCAAGTATGACACTTTAGGGGAAACTTGAAATCTGGCACAGGCACACACATCAAACATAATATCTGGCCTGGAAGCTTTAAGATACATCAATGAACCAATCATTGATCTGTATAAATGCACATCAACTTCTTCACCATCTTCATCTTTGACTAGATGTTTGTTGGACTCCATGGTTGTTTTAGCAGGCTTCACATCAAAAAATCCAAACTTCTTCAAGATATCAGTCACATACTTATCTTGACAGATAAATATGCCATCATCCTTTTGTTTAACTTGAAGCCCTAAAAAGAATGTGAGTTCACCCATAGAACTCATTTGAAACCTGTTATGCATTAGCTTCTCAAAATCATCACATAACACCTTGTTGGTTGACCCAAAAATAATATCATCAACATACACTTGAACCAATAAGATATCCTTTTTGTCTCTTTTGATAAACAAAGTCTTGTCAATTCTTCCTCTACTGAAGCCATTGTTCAACAAGTACTTTGATAAGGTGTACCAAGCTCTAGGAGCTTGATGCAAACCATACAATGCTTTCTCCACCTTGTAAACTCTATCAGGATAATCAGGATCTTCAAAACCAGGTGGTTGTGAGACATAAACTTCTTCATCAATTGTCCCATATAAGAAAGCACTCTTTACATCCATTTGATACACTGTGAAGTTCTTATATGAAGCATAAGCCAAGAATAATCTGATAGCTTCTATCCTTGCAACAGGTGCAAACACTTCATCATAATCAATACCTTCTTCTTGAGTGTATCCTTGAGCCACTAATCTTGCTTTGTTCCTGATCACAATGCCTCTTTCATCCCTTTTGCATCTAAAAACCCACTTTGTACCAATTGCCTTTTTCCCATTAGGCAAATCAACCAAGGTCCAAACTTCTTGAAGCTTAAACTGCAACAACTCTTCTTGCATAGCTTCCACCCAACTTGAATCTTGTAATGCTTTATAAGCATTCTTTCCACTTGCGACAGAAAACAAGCAAACATGCAAAGCTTCATCATCAGTATCTTCATAGATATTAATCAAACAAGGCATATTAGGATCATCAGGATAGTCATCATCAGCAAAAGATCTTCCATCTTTGGCAACAGTAGGAAATTTTGGTGCAGCAGTAGAAACACAAGGCTTAGCAGTAGTAACTTTTGGCTTAGCAGTAGAATCATAGTTACTGCTGCTAGTGTTATTTCCTTTGTTTTCAACATTTGTTGATTCATTATTCTGCACTTCATCAACAATTTGTGATCCTTCATTAACCACTTTTTCAGTATCAGAAGGTTTATCCCCACCTTCTGTATCTCCTTTTGGTACTTCATGAACGGCATCATCTTCTTGTGAACTCTTTCTCTCTTTCTCTTTGGCTGTGAAAGTTGGATCAAGCTTCCATTTTTCAATCAAAATAAACTCCTTTGCAGATTCATTCACCTTAGCTTGTGTACATGCATTAGAACCAGCTTTTGTACCTGTAGACTTATTAGTTGTACCTGCAATCACTGGCTCATAATTCATGCTTTTGGTTAGTGAATCAATATCAAACAGCCATTCAGGTCCACTTCCTGCAACATTAGTTGTGGTTTCACTAAACCTAACATGCAAGTTTTCTTCCACATGCCTAGTTCTTTTATTGATACCCTAAAAGCTTTACTATTGGTAGAGTATCCAACAAAGAATCCTTCATCAGTCTTCTCATCAAACTTGCCTAGGTGATCAATGGTATTCAAGATAGTAATAGGACACCCAAATGGTTTTAAGAAATCTATCATAGGTTTCCTACCATGTAACAGTTCATAAGGGGTCTTATTATGAGACTTAACTACTTTACTCCTATTCTGCACAAAACAAGCAGTGTTGACTGCTTCAGCCTAAAAAGTAGTAGGTAATTTTGATTCAGACAACTTAGTCCTTGCAGCCTCAATAAGTGTCCTATTCCTCCTCTCAGCAACACCATTTTGTTGAGGAGTTCTAGCTACACTAAACTGTCTTAAAATACCTTTTTTCACACAAAACTGGTTCATAACACTATTCTTAAACTCAGTTCCATTGTCACATATTATCACCTTAAATTTATGATTTACTAGGTTTTCAACTCTTGTTATAAAAGCCTTAAGAATGCTAGAAGTTTCATCCTTAGTTGCTAAAAAGAAAACCCAAGTGAATCTACTATAGTCATCTGTGACAACTAGGCAGTACATCTTCTTGTTCAAACTTTTCACATATGTTGGCCCAAACAAATCCATATGCAACATATATAAAGGCTCAGAAATAGTGTTCACAGCTTTGGACTTACAAGAAACTCTGTGTTGTTTTCCCATCTGACAAGCAACACAGGTTTCAGGATTTTCAAAAACTTTTGAAGGTAAACCTCTTACAAGGTTTCCCTTAACCAATTTATTAATAGTTTTGAAATTTAAATGGCCAAGTCTTCTATGCCAAAGTTTGGATTCATCATTTGTGGCCTTTGCAAATAGGCAAGTTAAAGCTCTTTTGGGAACTATGTTCTTTATGTCAACACTGTATATGTTGTCTGTTCTAGGGACTCTAAGTAGCACAAATTTATCATCAGGCAACTTAAAATCAGGAGATAAGACAAGACATTCAGGGTCAGTAAAAATAACAAAGTTCTTTTTGTCACACATTTGTGAGACACTAAAGAGGTTGAACTTAAGCCCTTCTACAAAGTACACTTTTTCAAAATCCAAGTTTCCTGTTCTAGCAGCAGTAGAGTGAGTTTCTTGAGTGTTGCCAGAACTTTTGTTGTTGGAGGACACAAAAGCTAGGTTTTATGCACCAGAGGATGAACTAGATGACCCTTTCACTTCAGATTCATACACTTTCAGGTTGTTGTACAAATCATCTAAACTCATTGTGTCAAAATCATCTTTGTTTCTCCAAACCACTGTGTGCATACTCCATTCAGATGACAAACTTCTTAGAAACTTAAGATTGATATCTTCTTGAGGAACTGGAACCTTCATAAGTGCTAATTGACTTATAAGCTTCTGAAGTCTGTCATATGTAGCATCAATATTTTCAGAACTTGAGGCAACAAAGGTCTCAAATTGATGCTTCAGAAGATTTTTTCTTGACTTCTTGGTAGCCTCATTCCCACCAAATCTTAGCTCAATTACTTCCATTAAAGACTTAGCATCCTGAATATGACTAAAGCTCAACTGATACTCATTAGGTATGCCCATCATGAGAATACTATAAGTCTTGATCTCTAACCTTCTTTGAGCCTTGTCATCAACAGATTTAATGGGTACAGGTTTCCCATAATCAGCTTTTGTTAGTAAAGTATCACCATTCAGAATGACTTCCCACATTGAGTAGTCAAGCATCTTGATGTATTATTGTATTCTCATCCTCCAAAGCTCATACTCTCTAGGCTTGAGCATGGGCACTTTTGATGCAGTCACCATGTGTGTTGATTCGGATTCCATGTCTTCAATAGATGTTAAACAGATCAGAGTTTAACACAGATTCTTCTTGATATCAGTTTCTAGATCACAAGCTCTGATACCACTAGTTGATCCCAGTTGAGCAATTGATCTAGTTAGTTATCTTAGATGTGAATCTAAAACAACAAGTATAGAAACTGTCTTGACTTGTAAACTATTAAACACAACGCGGAATATTATGTTTAATCTTAAGAAGAACAATGAATGAAACAGTAGAATTCCCAACAAACACTTCAATATATTAAATATACGAATACTCAAAAGTATTAGGGTTTACAACCTTGAAGTGAATCGACTCTAGCAATGATACATACTAAACTCTAACCCTAGAACCTCCTTTTATAGACTAAGGAGTCCTAGTCGGTTTACAATAGCTTTCTATACAAGATAAATCTTTTAGAATCTATTCTAAACTTATCTAACCGACTATACAAGTTATCTTATAAGCAATAGTATCCATTACTCTAGCAGCAGTTTCTTTTATTCCAGTAGTAGTATTCTTCCAGCAGTAGAATCTTCAATACTAGCAATAGTATATAATACACTAGCAGTAGTATGACACTTAGAGTATTTTTCTTTATACACCATGAGCGGTTGTATCATCCAGAGCAGCAGCATCTCAAAACCCAACATAATTTACTTTTTTTTTTAATTATTATTATTATTATTATTTTTTTGTGACATTTCTTTGTGTTCTTTATTGATGCCAGTTTCCTGTGCAGGATACTTTTGGTGTTATATGGTGTTGTAAGCTGACATTTGGAAATAAGGTAAAGTTATTCTTCTTTTTGGGATATTGCTTGCTTTAAATTATTGATGCCAGTTTTATCCTCGCATAAGCTTTTGTATTCTGTGCCTATTACATTGGTGTAGCGCCACTTATTGATTTAGTGTAAGCACCCATGGATTTTGATTAGTTTGTTAAAACTGAGATTATAAGTAGTTATGGTTAGAGTTGCAAATAAATCGGTTAAAACCGGTTTTCGGTTTTGGGAAAACCGGTTATAAAAAAATCCAGTTTTTCTAAAAACCGGTTTCGATTTTTTCGGTTTTTCCGAAATCGGTCTTTTTCGGTTATAAATGTTCGGAATCGGTTTTTTTCGGTTATAAATTTTCGGAATCGGTTTTTTATCGGTTTTTACCGGTTCGGTTTTTTTCGGTTATAAATGTTCTGTTCGGTTTTTTTATCGGTTATTTACCGGTTCGGTTTTTTTTTTTCGGAATTTTACATACATGTTTGAACATTTATTTAATAAACTTGTTAATTATCAAACATTTAATTAAACAATACAATTATACAACTAAAAATACAATCATAACTTTTATTTAAACAATACAATTATACAACTAAAAAAATACAATCATAACTTTTATTTTAAACAATATAATTATACAACTAAAAATATATAAATACTAATACATTTCGAGCTTCGGCATGACCATCACCCGAAAACATATTAGTGTACTCAAGTATATCGAGCTTCGGCATTGCCATCACCCGTTATACTCAAGCCATTAAATTATCCAAAAAATCTTCTACATCTACGTCTTCAACATCAAAATCTTCAAACTCACCTTCATCTAATTCGGTAGTCGGAGGTGATATCCCTAATTCAACTTCTTCTCTTTCTATAGTTTCTTCAACGTCTTGTAATATCGGACCTTCCAACGATGATTCATGTTGTATCCTATCTACTCCGTCCAAATAATCTTTCAAACATACACATACTTCCACGGATTCGGGGGTTAGTCTTGACCTTCTTTCCGATATAATTCGACCGCTAGTAGAAAAGGCTGATTCGGAAGCTACCGACGAAGCTTGGACCGCTAATAAGTCACGAGCCATAGCGGATAAAATTGGAAATAGGATTTCCCTTTCTTTCCACCAAGCCAAAATGTCAAAGTTTGCAAACTCTTCGGGACTTAAAGTTATTAAAAAGTTTGTAGCCATATATTGTCCCAATTCGCTTGTTGGGGCCGATGTTCGTTGACGCTTTGTAGTGTCTTCACATAAACTATTATAAAGGTTTATATTAATGTCTCTTGCCATTCGAGACGACCCGGCCCGCATTTGGTCAACAATTGGGTTTTGTTGTTGACCATATTTTGTTGCATAAATTCCAAATAATTTTTTAAAATTATCGTTAAATTTAAAAATTTGGGTTCTTTCATAGTCGAGGTCGTCTTCGTTTAACCCAAAGCCTAAGTCTAAATTATCCATTATCCTATCTATTAAAAGTTCTACGTCTCCAAAATTTAAACATGGATTAAGTGCGGCGGAACAAGTAAAAACCAAAGGTAAACTACCAAAATATTTTATAAATTTCTTTTTTATAACTTTAACCATTCTTCTAAACATTTGACTAGGTGAGTTTTTCAATTCGTCTAATTTTTCCGTCATAGCATAAATTTGCTTTAAAACTAATGAGCTAGTTGGGTAATAAACACCCGATAATATAGTTGTTGCCTCTTTAAAAACTTGTAAAAAAATAGTTAAATCATTTAGTCGATCCCAATCTTGGTCGTCTATCGAAACGGACTTATTTCTACTAACAAGTATATCATTAAAAGCGTTTAAAGTCTCACGTTGTCGTAATATATTTTCAAACATCATGCAAGTAGAATTCCACCTAGTATTATTATCAAAGCAAGGTCCTAGGGGTATTTCACCACATTGTCTACGAAAACGGTGATAGTTCATTTGTCGTTCGTTGCTCGCACTATATATAGTTGTTAATAAACCCCTAAATTTCATCTTTAAACTATCACATATTTTTAATGCCGCTTGCACGGATAAATTTATAACATGAGCAACACAACGAGAATGAAAAAAAGCACCATCTAAAACGGATTTTATACGTAATTTTAACAATTCCATAGCTCTAGTATTATTGGATGCATTATCTAGTGAAATCGTAAAAACTTTATCATCTAAATTATATTCAATTAAAGTGTCATGTAAAATTTTTCTTAAATTAGATCCCGTATGAGGATAACCAAATAGTTTAAAAACAATTGTCCGTTTCATTAATAACCAAGATTCGGGATTAAACCAATGAGCCGTAATGGTGAGATAAGAATTTGCCGTACCATGTGATGCGGTCCAAGTATCCGTAGTTATAGAAACACCATATTTATATTCACGAAAACCATCAATAATATCTTTTTTATCCGTTTTCCATAACTTAAAAGCATCACTTCTAAGAGTAGTACGACTTACATGTTGATACTGTGGTTGTAGCCTCCTTTTGATGATCTCCGTAAGCTTGACGTTGTCGAAGTGGTTGAATGGAAGCGCTTGTTGAATGACAAACTTCGTAAAATCAAGTCGAAGCGCATCATTATCATATATAAAAACTTGGCCATCCGCACCAATAGTACCTTGTGACGTATCATTTTGGACCGGATTACAACCATTCATATGAGTCCTAAGTGTAGTGTTAGACGTGGGGTTATAAAATTTCCTACATTTCTTGCAACGCGCCTTTTCCAAATTATCAATCATAATACACAAATCGTAATTAGACCAAACATCACCTTTTCGGTTAGTTGGTTTAATTTTCACAACATCTTCATTTGTGTAGTTTTTTCGTGCATTGCTAGTAGAAACGGAGGGAGTAGTGGAAGCTTGTTGTGATTGAGCGTTTTCCATTATAGAGGGATTAGAGAGATTAGAGTAAATATATAAAGATTAGAGAGATTAAAGAGAGATATGAGAGTGTTTTTTATGTGTTTTCAACCACAACTCATTACATGTATTTATACTACCAATCCATGGCTTAAAATCATCAAAAAACCATTAAAAAAAAACGGCTAGAAACGTTCATATTACCGTTTTATTAGAGAAATTTAATTTTACAAGGATAGTTAAAAAAACGGCTAGAAATTTAATTCTTGTGGTAGGTCGTAGATTAGTTATGGCTTTCTTTAAAACTGTGACCTTTTTCGGGAAACAATTATTTTTGCAAAGGAGTGAGAAAAATTACGTTATGTTTAATTGTATTTTACATATTATCTATATTTATTTATAGGTGGCCTATGAATGAGATGGTCTGCACTGCAGTCGTAGGTATGCGTACTTTACTACCATTTCTTGTTAAATAATTATGGTTATTTAATGTGTAGTGGATGGCTCCTCGTAGCCTCGTAGGTATGCTGCATAAGTCTCCAATGGTTAATAAAATCATTTCTTCGTTGAAAATAGGAACTCACTGTCTATGGGATACTGACAATGAAATGTCATTGTCTAAAGTTGTATAGTACTTGTAAAGTTGTAAGCGTGCCATGGGATACTGACAATGAAATGCCATTGTCTAAAGTAAAGACTAAAGCTGCAAAACAGTTGGGCCTCTCTTGCAAAAGAAAAACCAGTTAAAACTGGGTATTAAAAAAAACCGGTTAAAACCGGTCCAGTCATAAAATCGAAAATCGGTCTAACCGGTTCGGTTTAAAAAAATCGGGTTTTTTAAAAAACCGGTTTCGGTTTTGTCGACCTGTTAAAAAAAACCGGTTTACATTTGCACCTCTAGTTATGGTGTGATTATAAAGTTTAAAAGAATTACTTTACCCGTTACTCAGCCTAGGGTGGCCGGCTTATAGCATACTGTTCTTTATAGCAAACAGAGCCCAATGCTATAGTGCATAAGCTCAAACAAAGCCCAATACTATAATAAGGGAGTGTTTGGCAAGTATAATTTACATACTAAATAGGTTGTTATGTATTGACAAAAACTACTAAGCACTTTGAAGGTCTTTGGGTAAGTTTATTTTAGATGACCCACGACTTCTATGGTGACAAATAAGCTAATAAGCTTTATCCCTCGGACTAAGAGTAATTGAAAAAACAACCACCTTTAGGAATGAGCTTACCTAATCACCTCATAAGTACCATAAAAAAAAAATACTATATTAGTATTTGCCGAATTTCAAATGCATGATATATAAAGCCACAGCCAATGAGAACTTAGATTGTACTTATCCAAGTATTCGATATTGGCCAGACTAATCTATAAGTGTTTCTCTAATTTTCTTTATTATGTTTGTTAAATCTAGCATGGTTACTTCATATTTTATTTGTTACCTTTATGTGGAACAAGTTCGTTAAACTTTTGTTTCACCCTTGATCTGTTCGGTTAATATTTTTGGTTCATTAATGAGTTGCCCCCAAAGATGGCAATCAAGTTACTTTATCAGTCCCGATTATTCAAAATATTTTAATGGTAGTTGTTTGTTTATTTGATACAAGTATATATTATCTTTTGTATCCCACCTATTGAACCATGGTTGTGTTTGCAGGCCATGAATTGGACTGACGAAGGTATGATAAAAAGGATCAGAGGGATGACTTATTCAACAAGAGTATTGGCTCAGTTTGAAAATGCAATGATACATGCTGCTACAGGAACCTTTAACCGCTTGCTGCCTGGTGTTCAGATATATACAACAGTTTAAACAGGTTCGTTGTTTTCTCTATAGCTATATGCCTATATATGAACGGCTTGATATTAGGTGTGTTAGTGATTGATTCGACCTATCCTTTTTAGTGTATATTATATCAAATTACTTGTCCTGCTTATTTGCTTGCGGATAAGTGGAGTTTTGATTTTTTTTAGAAAACCAATTGAGATAATAAGCAGCAAATAAGCACTTTAAAATAAGCAATCCCAAACACTAAAGATGAAATAATAAAGACGCTTTTTAATTTCTTATGGAGGTGTTTAGGATTGCATATGCTAAGCTTCCATTTACTAAAAGAAAGGTCCCGATGTCATTCCAAATCTACTTATCTCAGTGTTTTGGGTTTACCATGATGTTATCAATTCTGTAGGTTTTAAGGATGTTGGGGATTGCATATTGTTGTTTTATACTTTTTTAATTATATGGCATGAAATACACAAGGAATTGATGCAGCAGGACGAAACAGAATTAGACGGGTGCAAAATAAACACATGAATTACAACTACTGCAATGACATCAAACGATTCTCCAATGGTCTTCAAGTTGAATGCAGGCGGGATTCCTCTAAGCGTACTTGGGATTTTAATTTTCGTATATTTATTGTGAACTGATCATAAAGATTATTTATTCTTTCATTCATTGTACTCTGCACAAACTAATATCATCAATAAATTATACATAAATATATTATAGTAACTAGCATGTTAGCATATGGCCTTATATATCAACTTTAATCATATAGTACAGTTTTATTAAATAATTTCCACCAAAATCTTTAAGGTATGATGAGTGAAAAAGGATGAAATGTATAATCATGTTGTGTTCATTAGGCTTATAACGACCCGACACAAACCGCATCAACTGAATACGTCAATTTCAAACACACCGCAGCGAAGCGCGGGTTTAAAACCTCGTTTCAAATATATAGCAGAAGACGTTCACAAGATAAACACCGACCATGTCTCACAACTGCACGACATGAAAACGCGTCAAAACTAAAGGCAATTCAACACTCTAATTGCAAAAATACAAAACCAAACGTACGGATGTTTTTGGTGTTGAAGGTGAGATTGTAGTAGATTAAACAAGTTAATCATTAAACTTGAGCGTCTTGTTAAACATGTCCACGGCCCAACAGAAATTTGGAAAAAGTAAAAAAACATTATTCTTCTTGTGTCCAATAATTCATTTAGGGCCTCTATTATACGAACCCTACCATGTGGGGGCCGCATATTTTGATCAAAATATACAAGTTTTAAAGCAGACAGTATAAGCGACGGCAGCAAGCAAAAGTCAACACCCCATAAGGGGGGTCAAGATAAGATGGGCCTTCATTTAGGGTGGTTTGGTATCCCAATCGTATTTAGTGGAAGCAGATAGTTAGGGACTGACCTGGTACCACTTTGAGTTACTGCCCCGAAGTACTAGACCAGCTCCTGAATTTTATTCCGATTTAATATGTTTGTTTAGTGGGCCCGGTAATAAAATGATATATTTTAGCCATACATTCATAGTACACCAATTTGATAGGTGTCTATGAAATCAAGTCCCGTGGCTCCTTCCTTTTTCCCTTTTTCACTACACAACTCAAATATCTATACACTTTTTCTTCTTCCAACGTATAAATGATACACTTTTTATCTATTCTTAGGGCCCGTTTGGTTGACGGTTTCGTCACTGTTGGAGTTGAATGATAGATAAAATAAATGTTTGATTCCCGGTTTGACTTTTGAAATTGTCAGTGAATCCCACAAATTGATACTATTCACATTCCTTATATAAAAGGTCGGTTTATAAAAAAATGTGGGACCAAAGTGGGACCGACTTTTGTCCCGTGTCTGTATCTTTCTATTAATCAATATATTTTTACTTTTCAAAAAAAAAAATAATCAATATATTTTAATTTAAATCTTTATTAAATATTAATTAATTAATTTTATAATATATTTTTTCTCTCCAACTTTTTTTCTCAAAGCTTTCCACTTGGAACCTTTTCCCAAATGCAAATTCAATTCCAATGCCACTTGCACCGCACCCTTATTCTACCGATAGCAAATCCGATTCCTAGCAACAAACCTGGGCCCTTAAGGTTCTTTTTACAATCCTAATTTTTATTTATTCATTCAAGGTTTTACTCATTAAACTTCAATTACATTATCAAGACATCGTAACTGTCAATTATCGTTTTTTTTTTTATATATTTTTGCAAAAATTGATCCTTTGTTAGGTGCAGCAGGGAGGGATGGTAATGGAAAAGGGTGGTGGTGGTTTGGATTTCAAAGTCGGCCAACTCGCTGAAATCAAAACTTTCGAGCAAGGATACCGTGGTGCTTGGTTCAGATGCAAGGTCAGTCACTACTAATATACGTAATACATTTTTCATTATATAACAAACATACGTTTGTGTCACCAAGTGCTCAATTGTTACAAAACAAGTCAATAATCTTTTTGTTCTTTCAGGTCCTCGATATTGACTTGAAAAACAACAAGATAAAGTTTGACTACTCCGATTTTGACGAAGGTGAGCTCACTAACTAGCTCTTTGAATTAACCCTGATTTCGAAAATGTATTGCTAGTTTTTCTAACTATATATATATATAGCCTGATCCGAATATAGTTTAGAAGCTCATATGTAGTAGGCTAATTTCTACTAGAGATTTAAAGCTAATTCAGTGGGCATATAAAAGAGTATATAGATTATAAGTTAGACGAGGAAAACAAAGGAGATGGAGGTGTAACCTACTTAGCCTTTTAATGACCCAATGGCAGATAGCCGGTTTGATAGGAAATTGACGGAGTAAACCCATTAATGGTATGCTGTGGCCTTGTAATGAGACGAGGTTCGATACTCAGATAAAGTCTCATTTTGGTTTTCTTGTCAGCTGTAATATGTGCTGTTGCTCACTACCAGTACTCTTGCTGTCGTATCAGTAAGGAGTTATGAACTTATGATGATGATTGTTGTTTTTAGACAAATCCAGACATATATCGTTAAGTAAAATAAGGCATTAAGGAGTAGCACTTTAAGGTGAAGAGTTACACGATAATTAATCACCCAAGATAATAGCATTTAAAAGCTCATGTTCAATTTGTATGCTAGTTGTGACATTTTAGCCAGATAGTTGTCGGGTGAATGACTGTCTCAGCTCTTTCCCTTTTTTTCTTGTGATGAATTCGTTGCTGTATGTACCTTAAGCTAGAGGACTGAAAACTGATGCTATGTAGCAATCTGTTACAGTTACTTAGTACTAACTTGAGATTCACATCATCTACACTAATGCTTCTATTAGATTGTGTTTTTTCACATTATCCCTAGTAAAGACTCTCTTCATTTTCATTCTTTATGACACGGTGTAACTGAGCTTTTGTTTATATGCATTTGGCAGAGATAACATCGACAAAGATATATGAAGTTCCTCCTCACGCTAGAAAGTCTAGCGACTCTAGCCTGAAAAAGAAAGAACTGATGTTGCGCCCTCAATATCCGTTACTGTATCATGAAAGTGAACTGCCTCCTGTCAACTCAATTTCAGAAATATGTGTTGTTATTGATGGTGCTTGGAAGGTTGGGGATATGGTAGATTGGTATAAAGATGACTGTTTTTGGTCTGCAAGGATTATCAAAGTGTTGAGCAACGACAAGGTTCAGGTAGTGGTTTTATTCCAAATTGATACGTTCCTTTTTCTAAAAACTTGATTTATGTAGCCAAGATGGCGTGTTTATCTATAGATTAAAGGAGAATTTCAAAAAAGGGCAGCTTTAAAAAACGTCAAAAACTCAAAAAGATAAGAGTTGCTCCGAAAGGGATCGTCTTTGTAATTTTTTTGCAAAAAAGGGGTAACAGCCTAAGATAAAGTTAAACTCTTTTTGAACATTTCTTTAAAGTGAGCTACTCCATTTAAAAGTGAGTTACCATTTGTCGGGACATTAGTAAAGTACATGCCCCAAGACAAACATTGGCCTATCGTCCATTGTCCTTATTTGCAATTCTTCCTAGGTAAATATGTTTCATTGGTGATGATATGTATATTCTGTTTGTAGTACGTTACTCCCCTGCCCTTTTATCATCTTCCCACTACATACTTATTCTACTTGCTATTTATCTACTTATTTCAAGTATTCTGACTTCTTATTTGTTATTTTAAACTCTACAAGGACCTATATAGTATATATGAAGCTCTCCCTTATAGATTGGTCGACATGACTATTTGCTAGCTTATTTCACATAAACATCTTATAAGGACCTGGAATTGAAAGTAGATAAACATGTTTCTTTGCAAAATATACAGCTTATCGTATTCTCCTTAGGTTGGAACTTTATTGTTAATTTTCTCCATCTTTGCATATGTTCTGTCTAACAAAAGAAAACACTAACTTGACTTGTTAGATACTATCTTACACTACAATAGTTACATTAATCACAAGAGAAAGACTCGAATCATAATCTTTGTTGGTCTTCCACTCTTAGAAAGTTATTCTACAAATGAAGAAATGTACCCTGCGTCGGTTGATACATTTACGTAGTTTTGATTCTATCCTTGGAAATATTTTCTGCAAGTCTGCAACTAGGCTTCCTTTCCCTTTCTAGTAACGTGGATTGCATTCTTGCAAATTCTGGTCACCCGTTATACCTTCAGGCTCTACCTTACTAGTTTCATTCCTCTGTTAGTACGTGTCTGCTATACACTTTAATACTAATTTTACCTTTGCTGATAATCAAAGTTACAGCTATCCCTCAGTTAAGAGTAAACAGTAAGCATTATATATTCTATCATACGAGGGAGGACAGTAGATGTTTGTTTATCAATTCCTAGTTCAGGCCTAATTGCAAGTCAAATTCTTCTTTCATGTCAAAGAGTAAGTTGTTTCGGTCTAGGAAAAACAATACCGAGGCATTTGAACCATTAGCTCACAAAATCCAGAGAGATATGAACTATGTCCCTTGTGGACCTTTTGTTGTGTCGGGTATCAGTTAATCATGGATTCATGCAAATGATCAACCTTGATATTAACCACATACACATGTCAAATAATTGCACTGCCTGGATAGAAACGAATTAGCAACAAACAAGAATGCAATAAAACATATAATCAAATATTTTACAGACCAACACTTACCTGAAGGTAATTAAAGTATCAAACTCATTTGAAACATAGCCTTATCGAGTACTATTGTGTATTTGGTGCCAAACAATAAATTGAAGAAAAATTAACCTACGGTAGTATTTAACAAATCTTCTCAATAAAACGGATATACTATATCTGACTTGCAAGGATGATATTATACACATGGAGCAGGATTCGAAACTTTTGTTTCTTTGTAAGCATTAACTGTACTTGGTTTTCTGATATGTTTATGCTTTTTGTAGCTTGAATTGCCAATGCCTCCAGCAGGAGAAGGATCGGTCGGGGATATACTTGTAGCATTCTGCAAGGATTTACGCCCATCCTTAGATTGGTCCCAAAGAAAAGGCTGGACATTGCCTACCATGGTATCTTTCTTTCTCCCTCTCATCAGTTTCCTTCTATAAATTTAGCTATACAATCTCCGTCAAGTGACCTTTCTAGCATGATTGATAATTTTAATATTGTCAGATAGTTTCCGAAAGCCATACGCCTATACCTCTTTATTCAGTTGTATAATATTAATAACTAATAACTTTGTGTGCAAAAGATACCAGATACGTATATCATGTGTGCATGATTTGTCTAAGGAAAGCAGGCTCATCTCTATGCTGGTTTTTTAACTATTGATTGAGTGGCAATAAAGGATAAACTAACTATGAAAATTTTTGAAACTAAATCATGCCCGGAAAATAAAAAGCTGAGAAGTAGCGATTTGTCTGATGGAAATCGGGTAACTTTGAGGGTTTGAATTAGTTGGGTTGTAAACGATGATGTAGAAAGATGTAGCTACCATGACAAAGTTTGATTAGGTTTACTTTATATTCTTTCATGTGGAATTCAGAGCTTTCTAATTTCAGACGCATGATATACTTATATAATGTGGTAGCCGAATATAGTGTAATATAATGTGGCTGCTAACCTATTCCCAGTCCTCCGGATGTTTTCTTTTTCTTTAGACTACAATTGCCAACAAGTTCTTAAGATGAAGTTTTTCCTAATTATTAGAAAAAGTACATAGATTTAAGACACTATAAACCTGTGCTCATTGACATTAAATGCTGCATGCAGGACGGTCAGACTTCATCTGGCGCACAACTTATCTTTCCATCAAAGCAAGGTAAATTAGTTTTAAGCATTCATCTATGTAACCTGTCTTTCTAATATTTTGCCTGTTTTAACCTGTGTCTTTTCTTCACAATGGTGATGGAGAGATATTTTCGAGAGCCAGCTGTTTGCTAAGTGCTTGCTAATAATAATAATAAATAAATAAATAAATAAATAAATAAATAAATAAAATCAAAAACTTTGTTGTATATGTTTGACGAGTCCATGCTAATATAATATTTTCTCCAAATTGTTAATATTATAATGTATTATTATAGGCAGGACTTCACAGAGAGAGGAAGTTGAGCATGCTGCAGCAGCAGGCGGCGATTCACCTCTAAATGCATTTTCCACTGGACAGATTTTAGAGCCCACAGATACAACTGTTTTTGAAGATGTGCCCTCTTTGCTCCGTCCGTGGAGCGTATGAATTTCCTGGAATGTAGACTTGAAAATATAATGCTTGAAGAGACACTGGAAGCACCCGTACTTGATCTGGAGGAACTTGCTAACAAAATCGAAGGAGTTTTGATCCAAATTAAAGATGGTAGATGACTTAGGGCTTATGTCCCTAAGTTGGTTTATGTTTAATTTGGTTAAATTGGAGGTTTCATCATATGATAAAATATGATGATTAGACATGTTAATGGGTATGTTCTTGGGTTATGTAAACCCTTGTTATTCGTATTTCAATTATGTAAAAAAGGTGTTTGTGATGTTTATTGAGTAGGAATCAAGGATTGATGATGATGGTGCTTTTGGTTAATTTAGCTTGGATATTAAGTAAGTAAAATGGCGACAATATGATATTGTATTGAGTTTATTATATTATGTGTTATATGTCATGTGCTTGTGTTATGTGAAAGATGGTGGGACTTTAGTAGGTGTTGGCTTTATGTGCTAAGATTAAGAGTTAGTTTGGCATAACTAGTCATAGACGTGGTTAGACTAGTTGCAGGTTTAGCTAAGGTATGTAAAGTTTATGCTTGTTATTGAATGAGGTTGGTTCATATCTAGTCATACCCGAAGGCAACGCCTGACCTCATCAACGATTTACTCGCTGCTCCTAGACGACAAGATCATCTCCACAATGCTCAGGTCGTGGAGTCAAGTCCAGGTGGTATAAATAGAGTCGTTTACTTAGATGAACGACACATACTCTCTCATACTCCGATATAGACTACCTCTTACTCTCCTTATATTATCGCATACTTTTCATACCAAGCTTATACTTATTCTCATGCTGGAGCTTGGTCTCGGATTAAAACCCCGAGGCGAGTTAACGGTGTTCTTTCTTATTTCAACTCAAAGGACGAAGGAATTAGCACTAATCTCCGAGATCGAAGGTCTCAAGAAGTAGTTACGGAAAATTGCTTCAACAATGAACACATTCATATTCTAAAATTACAAAATTACTATTGAACACTTTACGAGCACTTTCATGAACACTTGATTTGTTTCAAAATTTTGAAGAAAAAAAATTAGAAAAACAAGAAAGATGAAGAACTAATGTTACCTGATGTTAATTTATAGTTTGTTAATGAATATTGCCATAGTAATTTTATTTTGACTCAAATTCAACGACACCCTAATTTTTATGAACTTCAAACTCATGAATAATGTTGTAATTTGTAGCGATTGAACGAATATATGATGAAATTAAACAAAAATCAAAACCTAAATTAATGATTTCAAAGGAAAAAAAATTGCGAAAGATGAGAAATCGGGAAAAAAAGTGGGATGTGAAACTGAGAAAGAAAGAGGAAGACATGTGTTGGGCTATCAAGCCTTTTTTGACTGTTAAGAAATTGAGTTTTTTTCTCCTTTGCACACAATCCTAACTCTTATCTTAACTACTTATAATGGGTGTATGGTCAAAGGTGAAATGTGAAAAAGTGAAATGTTGAAATTTTGGTCAATCCCCATAATGCCCTTCTCAATGACAGCCATGCGTGGAGAGAATGCAATTTGAAGGAAACTGTAATAAAGGAATACAGCCATGCGTTGACATAAATGAAATAATACAACCAATCACATGGACGTAAAAACTGTAATAAAGGAAACTGTAATAAATTTTGTAGTAAGGCAATACAGCCAATATGCATGGACGTATAAACTGCAATACAGCATGCAAAATAAGTAATTTGGTATGAAACAGCCATACAAAATAAGTAACAAAATCAATATGCAATTTGGTATGAAGGCAAAATTAATGGACATAAGCGGGAAAATTCAAATTATTGAACCCTAAACGTGTCCTATATAAACAACCCCTGGATTAACTACACGACCATCCATTATCATTTCTCTCAACCACAAAAAACACGCTCCCAACCCACTTCAATAAAAACACACAACCTCCAACAAATTATCATCCCAACACCACCACCAAATCCTGCCCCCCACCGAACCCTCACCACCGAGATCCACCACCACCGAAACGAGCCGCATCACAGAGGGTTTTTCAAGTTTTTATGGTTTTTGAGTTTTTTTTTGTTAGATCCATATATATATATATATATATATATATATATATATATATATATATATATATATATATATATATATATATATATATATACTAGATTTCGAAGCCCGCCCGATGGGCGGGCATGACTTGTAATTATTCTTTTGATGGTATTAGTTAACGGGAATTATTTTTTATGGTATCTCTCTCACTTACTTTTTGAAGCCCGCTGATTATCGTTGAAAAAAGCAAGTTAACAAAAAAAAAGATATAAACATACTAAATTATATATTGAATGGATTAAGAACGAAAAAAAATATACGTTTATCGAATATCAGAGAAAATATAAAGCTTGACAACCTTCGTGTTTACAAACTTATTTACATGAATGTTGCATTTGCAAAATCATAGAAGAGCCACGATGTATGATTGACACCTTCATTCCAGAACCTTGACAACCGGCACACATTTCATTGAGGCGCCTGACTTTGACACGTGACTGCAACATTTATAACTTCAGTTAGACAACATAATAGAATATATTATAAGTTAGGCACCATTGATAACTTGATTAAACCGCTTGTGCTCACTACATGTGTGTCTATCCTAGTGGTCGAAGCCCGCCCATGCGGCGGGCATGTTTTGTGATTATTCTTTTAGTGTATTATTTTAGAATAATGAGATATATGTATACGTAGGTTATTTTTGTTGGTAAATAATGTGTAAGGAAGTTACTGTGGATTGTGTGATTATATGTATTGTGATTATAACCTTAAGTTTGAAGTTGTATTTTGCATATATATATATATATGTTGTATGCTTGCATAAATAGTCATATAATAAATCACACATTTAGAACGAACATTGAATAAAAACATGATCAGTGGCTTATTTAAAAAAAAAAAAATAGATCCAAATGAAGTAATATATTATTCACCTTCAAATTTAACCTCAATCAATTGGAGATATCCAGTTTGTGTGTCATGAGTCGGCCGATCATTATGAAGGTGGTTGACAATGGGTAATTTTCCATTGTTCTCTCCGACGCTAAATTATAAGATAATGTAGTGTTGGACCTCCTAGAGGAGTAGTTCAAGCCGTTACATGTCGTCCTTTCTAATGGTGATATGTATCATGTTAGCCGGCAACGTTGCATAACAGAATTATGAATTTGAAAGTTTATGTTCATAAAGCAAAATGAAAAATCCAAATAAGTTAAAATTAAAATTTTGAGACATCAACATACTTACTCATATCGCCTTTTCTAAACTGTATGGCTCATTTTGTCTACCAATTAGGTGTGAGTGTCATAAGGAAATGCATACATTGGGTGAAATAAGTTCATTGTTACACTCATCTCCTTCCCTTACGGAGTACACAAACTACAACAATGTAAATATTGATTACATCATGCTCTTGTTGCGGCTGCATATGCTAACATCTTTCCTATTCATTCATTTTGAAGCCTAAGTAATCATATAGTTAGTGGCTGTTTGAAATTGCTTAGCACTTGTGTCGGTTTCCAACGTTAGGAGTTTCAAACTCCGAATTTTTGTTTTACAAAACGTGCCAAAATAAATACTCAAAAAGTATCAATGCCCCTCGAGCAGCTAAGCTGAAGAATGGTCAAGTAAAATTAGCTTCATGTTACAAAACTGAACATGCGAGCATAGAATCTGCATGATGGTATTCTCGTGATCCAAACTAACCTTTCAATTTCAGAAAGAATGGACTCGTATGGTTTTAACTCTATGCCAGCTGCCTTCAAGTAATCCATCACTTCAGGGGTGACTTTAGAGTTATCAATAAACAGTTTTGCTGCATCCATCTCCACTATTAAGTATGCATACATAACAGGAGAATGTGGAACATCGTTTCCTCTGTGCCATAAATGATAATTTTAAATAAAAAAGAGAAATGATGCATAAATAAACAATAAAGTAACAGAAATAAATTGAGCAGAATTTAATTAATTACCAAGTTGAGTAGCCAGGCAACTTTGTCAAACATAGAGATAACAATGGCAGATGAACCATTGCTGGTTAGTTCAGACTTCAGTTTAGATAATTTAGTCGACACATTTACACAAGCATGTTTAAGATCATGCACTCAGATTGGTTTGTTTGGAGGCATTGGCCTTGCTTCTTTCCATACTTCATCCACGAGATTAACATCATATAAGTAGACCAACTCATGATTGCTTTTAGCAACAACTTCCTTTAATTCATTTACAACATCAGAAGAAAAGAGAAACTGCTCCCTTCACAAATAGAAGAGAAGGTGGCATCAGACACAAGCATATAAAACACACATGTGGATATATCATGCAAGTGAAGCATTATCAGCCCAATCCCGCCAAAGCGGAGTATGGGGGAGGTAGGTTGTAGAGAGGCATACCCCTACCCGAGGGTAAACTTGCTTCAAGTTTATGCTGCCAAATTTCACATAGTTATTAAAATAATTTGAGGGCCTTAACAATTTGCCAATGTGCTTATGGTCAACTTCCAATCAAGGCCGAAAGTAATGGGTTGTAGCAACTCCAACCTTGGACATATTAAATGGCCATCAAAGGTCCAAAAGAAACATCCATTTTCTCATAACCAACAGCTTGTTGGAGCATTAAAAATCAAAGTTTTGAAGGGAATTGAGTTGGTAAGCCTATAAGAATTGAGTTGGTAATGCCGTAATGGTCATCAAAATCATCTACTCCAAAACTTTTACGGAGGTATATCTTGATAAACTGCAACTATGTAAATTGACTTAGGTCAAGTATACAGAGAGAAGCAACCTTCAACATTTTTAAAGAATTGATTTAACCATTAAGAAAAGACACTTTAGACCAAGACAGGTATCTTTTGAACAAAGGGATAATGAATACAGTAATACTAACAGATCACCAAAATTCAAATACTACTCACAAGATCGATGCCAATCCTTCCACCAGGAGCTAAAACATCATTAAGCCACTCAGTAGTGTTAGGAACACCCCAGTTACCAGAGCGCATGAGGATCCAGCAAGGGCTCAACTGCTTCTCAGCCTGGTAAAGAAAATCAGAATTAAAAAACAACTCAAAAAACATATCTCAAGGTAATGAATTTGCAACTTAACAAACTGAAAACATTAGATAAACCTGAAGAAAATATCGTGCATCCGTTCAAAGATCAGCCTGCCAGCACTACCCGTAAACCTGATATGTACGCCCTCCTCATATAACATCCAGCTATAAACTCACTCTGTAACCATAGAAACCGACAATCACATAATATTAATATAACCCAATAGTGGAAATTCAGCTTACTCATGTCTAGTACTCGCACAATCTTCCTAGGTCTACCATTTACATATATTAGTTCCAACATAGATACAAAACTCATAGAATGTACTACACTGACTATATTAATTATGTGTAATGCATGTTTCTGTGTACCTTTTGTTGCTCTAATGGTTCTTAATGCATATTCCAGCTTATTGCTTTTACAGCCTTTTCAATTGTTATTAGCGGTGTTCCAGACGTGTTACGCACAACCCTTTTGGAAGATTTCTTCAGCAAATGCGTGCGTGTCATTCGAAGATGACACACCCATCTGTTTTAGATCATTGAATATATCAGAAGGTGAGGTAACTTTCTAAGATAAAATAAAATATGTATGTGCCACATAAATGATCGATTAAACCATATTTCAAATATAAATCTTGGAAGATAACTTACATAAACTAATAATTAATAACAGTCCTCCTGGTACAAACGCCGATAAACTGATCACCCTTTCAGCTAAATGGTTGAACTGAGGTACAACTTCAGCTTTTTTTCTTTTTCAGAATCTTTATCAGACATAGGACTTATCCCGTCTTTTCCATGAAAAACTTTGAACGGCAATTCAAAGGTAGAATCATCCTCAAAGATGGGACCATTAGCTCCATTTGCCTGTTATGTATAACTTTAGGCCAGTTACATGAATATTAAGCTGCCAAACCTGAGTGGCCACCAAAACTTACAGTGAACGTCAACTTTTAAGCTCTCCAAAGAAGTATGTCCGTGACTGCAAAATATGAAATATCATTAAGTCGAGTAGTAACCGTTCATAGAATCCAAGCCTATGTCAAAGAAAATAAGATTATAATGAATAGGATATTTTTTACGACTATACCCAATCCGTTTTCAAGATAAACGACAACTTTAGAAGGCCCTTCTTTTCTAGGCAAAAGCTTGGTCCCGAGATCTGAGTGTGATACGATAGTTCTTTTGAGATAGTTCCGCAGAAAGCCAAACTCCTTTAATGATTCTTTATATAATCAAAAATACAATCAGATTGTAATGAATATGATAATTGAATGCATATTTTTTTTTACCCCAATGCACTTTCAAGATAAATGACAACTTTAGAAGGCCCTTCTTTTCAAGGAAAAAGCTTTGTTTGATACGAATAGCGCCTTGTTAAAGTTGATATCTAAAACATCAATATCAAACATTCTCGAAGGCTATTCTGAATAAAAGCAACTACAAATCAGAAAAACTATGAACCGTATCCAAGCATCAAGAATGTCATATGAGTAAACTCAAAGAAAAAGTTAGCTAAAAAGTGTAAAGGTCAACTGAGTCAAATAGGATAGCCCGGCTGATAATAGCTGGAACTCTATTCAGAATGCATACAACCTCCTAGTTCGGTTTATAAAGAGATTTTGATTATAATTATCATAATATACATGTTCTTACATATATAACTAACTCTTTCCTTATCATTAGAATACTCAAATAATGGAAATATCACAGGTGAACAGAACTTGATCAGTCGCATTTGTGACTAAAAATTCAAATTGCGTACCCGGACCCAAAAATGTACACTGGTTTCCGAGCAGTCTATTCAGCGGAGCGCATGATATTTATGTGAACTCCATTTGCAAGGCCCAAGTGGTATGTGGAGTAGCCCGGTACTGTGACACACCTGCAATGACAATTGGTTTAGATGCTTAGCAAGGCTTTTGATGCCGTATTTGGATCACTAAATAAACATAGGGATAAAAAATTTGCAAGTTACAGAAACAACAACTGTTGCACCAACCTGCTCGTCAGGTGCAGTAACTGAGGCCGGAGAAACGTTCGCTTCCGTAACTGAGGTTCCTGAAATTTGACATTAATGGAAAAAAGAAACATAAGACTTCTCTTTAGTGTAAGCTTTATGCATTTAACATATGAATTAAGTATAAGCCTATAAGACTCTAAAGTTTAAAATTTTCATATAAACTATAGATTTCAGTGAAATTGCAACTGACTTCACACATAAGCTCATGTACAGTATAGCCTATAGGTAGCATGGATGTGTTTAACATTTCATATTTGAGGAAAGTCCTTGACCATAAATCTATTGCTTAATATAAGCAGCTCATTACTTTAATCCCTCCTCTCTAAATTAGTAAATTATAAGCACTAATTTCAATAAACTTTTATTTGATGATAACATGCTACTTATTAACGAACTGGTATAGGAGTTCATCTTCCCAATGAATTTATATAGGTCAAGCATTGCAAGTTAAAACTTTTAGCTGATAAAAGGTTGGAACTTACAATAACACTGAAGATAAAAGTTGTTGATAAAAGCTCAAGCCCTCGATCTGATATTGCCTGCAGAATTCATACATTGAGAAAATTGTCAGTGTGGAACTGGAAAGATGACACGGATCTAAATATGTATACACAAATATTGTTCCTATCCACTAAAATAAGAAATATGCCGTCATTTTAATATCCTGGACTATTTATGTCTTCGTGATCTCTGGTTAAAAGTATAATTTGTTTAAAGAAGAAAAAAAATGTATTTCTAGCTTATGCTGTGACAATGCTGCATTTTGTATGTTGATTCAGATAGCCAATAGCACATTACTTTGACCTAGCATAAGTATTTCTAGCATAAGTTTCAATTAATTTGTATGTTGGACGGGTCGGATTCAGTTGCAACACCAGATACCATATGTCGATGGATCATATGCCACATGCTCATATGGTTTGTTTTCTTTAAACTTTTAAAGCTGGCTTCTTGTCTGCAACAATCTTCGACCCTTCTGAATTTCTATCCTTTGCTTCATGTGTATCCTTAAAATCTCGATCATTTGACCTTTAATTTTGGTTGAAGCTCAATCTTTTTTGTGTCGTTGGTGTTGCCTTTTCTTCTAGCTTGGGAATGAACTGTAGTGAGTTGGAAAAAAAACATAACAATAAAACATCAAGAACATGAGAGAATAGTGGACGCAATAGTCATAAAAAAAGCGTGCAGGTCAAGCCTACCTAAACTGAACCATTTTGACCCGTATATAAGTAACTCATTTCAACGTGAGCCCATCTCGACCTGTTACCCAACCTGACACTTCAGATTAGGAAGAAGACCTACCACTTCCAATCATCGGATAATCAGACGAATCGACACTTTGCAACCCCCTTTTGAGCCCTTCGTTTTTCATACAAATGGAATCATCACCAACCTGCAAAATGTTATTCTTTGTTATAAACAGTATTTCACGCACATCAAAGAAATACAATACAATGATCATATCCTATTATTACTATTCAAATAAAGAATGCAAACGACATGGAAAGATGCAAACTTCAAGCTGACGATGCTGCTCTTTACATCCTCTACTTATTTCTATTTTCTGGTTATGAATGTGCGTACACGGCAGACCATGCAGGCCTGCCCCTGGGTGAAATGTCCCCGAGACTTTAATTCATACAACTCAAGCATACTAAAAATTTAATGAAAGCACGAACCTAGAAACTTAATGGCAGAAATAAACAGGATTCAAGCTTCATATAGATTATCATACTGTTCAATCCTTGGCAATGGAAGTATTACAACGTGATGAATAAGGAATTACCAAAAAGATGATTTTCCAGGCTACCCTGTGGCATGTACTCGTAAACCTAGGAGTCTCTGATATCCATATGTGCAGTAACCAGTCAAAGTGACAAGGTTTGAATTGCGAAGAAGACTCAACATAAGAACCTCGACTATGAATTCTTGGTTCCCTTGTAGGCCACTCAGGTTGAGCTTTTTTACAGCAACCAACTGTTCAAAACATTTAATTATCAATGCTTACAATATAAGCACAGTCACAGATAGACATTTTAAAGCATCAGAGAAAAATATGACACTCTCACTACTGAAAAAAAACTACTTACAATAAAAGGTCTAAAGTGCATCTACGATTCAAAGAGTGCGTTTAAACGTGTAGTTAAGCTGATGATCGGTTTTGAGTGTCCGCGTAAAACTGATTACAATATAATTCTGAGATATATGTAAACTAACAAACCAAATCTACCTAGCTATAGGGGAGGTGTGTTTGGATACGCCTTAAATATCTATAATCAGTCCTGAGTGTTGGTGTTAGGTTGTAAACGGATTACATTTGGATGATCGGGTCATGAGTAACCTAAAGCTAGCAAACAACTATCAATCACAACATAAGATTTTGTAACGCAAATGTACATATATTAAGATATAAAAATGATGAGTGTGTTTATGGGTTAATAAACTTGTTTTGACCCGTTTTCTGTATCCCCATATTAGGACGTGTTCCTACTGAGCTCACGAACCATAAACCTCATACGTGGGTCCTTCTGTTGGTCGTTTGATAGCTCCTTGAGTCGGCTAAAGTAAAGATCATTAATTCGCTTTGACTTTGTCCCCTCCTCATTGCAAATTCAGTGCCATTCTTGTGCAGTTTTCATTTGTGAATGCAAATGCGTTGGCTGGTTTCGTGACAAAAGTCTTGCCATTTGGCCATTCATTTTGTACACGAAATTAGCATCCACTGCAAGTTTTTTTGCTGCAAACAAAAACAAAAATTGGTTCTAGGATTGATTGTAAGCAAAATTACTTAAAAGTAGCAAGATGGCGGGTTGGTTGATAGATGAAAATAGGTCTAGGTAAAGTAATTATTTGTGGTGGTCCAAGTTGTGTTAACCCGCCAACAGCGTTTAGCCCATTTTTAAAAAAGTATTATGCTCTAAAACATTGACCTTTAAAGGTAACTTCAAATGGTTTTTCAATTGATAGCTCTGAAGCATACTCAGATCAGCGCATCCATAAAAGTAAATAGGTTGAAATTTCCTCCTTTAATATAACTAAATATAACGAATCAAGAAACTAATAGTACCCATTTGGCCTGCACAGTTGCAGATTTGTTCGGCTATTTGATCTGGCAACGACTCTCCAAGTTGAGGAAGAATTCTTTGTGGGTTCACTTCACGGTTCCATAGTTCCATCCGAGTGATAGTCATTCTTAAAACAGATATAGCCTTTTGACCATATGATCCCATCGCTGACTCACCAGCAAGCATCAAGGCATCAGCACACTGTCTAACCACCTCAGAAACATCAGCAACCTAATTTACAATAGAAAGGTCTCAACTTTGAGATCAAATTTTAATCTTTTTTTGTTATCAGATAAAGCTAAAAAAAACAGATCATATTTTGATAATAAATTTATTCTAATCAAAATGGATATAAAGAACAACATTATTAAAGAATTACAACCAAAAATTAATTTATTCGAAGAACAATATTAAAATTGAAAACAAATTTACCTTTGGATTATTTCGGTAGAGATTAAGCATTAATTTTTTAGTAAGGATTTAAGCTCCAAAAAACACTGTGGACATCGTCCTGATATTATGATTAGCCGGAGAAGCAGAAGTTGTCGATTTAGGGTTTTAGGTTTTTTGGAAGGGTAGCAGATTGATAATAGATTGAATAGGGGTTTAGTTATGAGGTTGTGTTTTTTTCCATCCGTGTTTTTCCAAGTTACCTTTATACATTATAAGTTGTAAATTAAATTCCAAATAATGTGTTGGTGTAGTGGTGAAATATATGTCAAAAATATTCACCACCCGGGTTCGAATCTTGTAATGGACTAAAATTTTGAACATTTTAATTAATCCGAATTTTAGTTAATTAATAGTTGCTTAGGTGGACTAAATGTGATGACATGGCTTTAAATCACAATTACATGGCATTGAGGTGGCATTATGTGGCATTATCTACGTGTAACGTCTCCTGTTATATATAATGTAGAGATATATATATATAGGGGGGCTTTATTTTCAGAACCCTGTTAAGTGCGGGAACTGCGAGAACTCCAATTTTGCATTAGAAAACATGCATGTTCATATAAAACATGTATGTTTTCTTACATACACCTTAATACGCATGCATGCGTATTAAGGTGTATGTAAGAAAACATACATGTTTTATATGAACATGCATGTTTTCTAATGCATAATTGGAGTTCTCGCAGTTCCCGCACTTAACAGGGTTCTAAAAATAAAACCATTTTGCATTGATTTGTTGCACTTAACAGGTTTTTATTTGAACATGTATGTTATGCATGTATGTGTATTAAGGTGTATGTAAGAAAACATACATGTTTTATATGAACATGCATGTTTTCTAATGCAAAATTAGAGTTCTCGCAGTTCCCGCACTTAACAGGGTTCTGAAAATAAAGATACACTATATATATATATATATATATATATATATATATATATATATATATATATATATATATATATATATATATATATATATATTTCAAGTTTTAAAATATATTTTTAGATCCATACGTTTTTTAACGATCTGTGTTCGTATAATTTTTTTGACAAAAGTTTTTATAGGATTTGCTGGAGCCGCTGCCGCATTCGGATTTCACCGGTGCCGTCGCCGGATTTTGCGCCGCCACCTCTGCCACCTGAAACTGTTGTTGTCGCCGCTGTAGCCGTTGCTATCTAGCCGGAAAGAGTCGCCGTCGCCACCACAGAAGTTTCGAGTGTGTTTTTTGAAGGTTTTTAAGTAAGTTTTGGAGGTTTTTTTTTTTTTTTTTTTTTTTTTTTTTTTTTTTTTTTTTTATATATGCGTTGTAATATTTTACTGTTTTTTTTTCAGTAACCGTCGTCTCAAGCTGTGGTACCGCCGCCTGAATCTGTGGTGCCGTCACTGAATCTGCTGTGCCACCACTGAAAATTGCTACAGGTTCCAGAAAATGTATGTTTGTAAGTTTATGTAAAGTTTGTTATAAACTTTGTGTATATTTTGTTATGAATTTTTAATTTTTATAAAAATCTAATTATTAATTTTTTTGTTAAATCTAATTATTTTCATATATTTTTTTATTTCATATTTGTGTTTTTTTGCAAATATGATTTTTAGTTTTTCTCTTTTTTCTTTCTTATGAATGTGTTTCTATTTATTTTTTTGAATCTGATTTTCTTGTGTTGTCGTGATGTAACCAAGATTTTAGCATAAACCATAATAGTTACATGGGGCTATGATGTGAAAATCATAATATGTCTTTGTAGTCGAGAAAGGAATGGTGGTGGTCTGCGTAAGTCGTTTTTTAGTTTGAGATTGGTCATTGATATATTTGTTTATATTTCTTTTGCCCGACCTGTTTGTGGATTTTATGGGTTTTGTTGGTTTCACTGATGTTAAGTTTTGTTTTTTTGGATCGAATCAGTTTTTGTGTATTTGACTGTTTGTGTATTGCTTTGTGTAGCATTTTTGTGGTGTTGGCGGTCTCGATCTTACGAGATCTGATACTGAGTTTGCAAGGTTTTTTGAGACCATATTTATTGTAGTCACGTCAAATATGATACTCGATCTTACGAGATCTGATACTGAGTTTGCAAGAGAGTTCGGAGACTCCACCACAAACCGTGTGACAAGGAGGAACATAGAGATATAGAACCTAAGGTATACTGCATTACCTTTGTATTGCATTTTTGACCCTGCAGAGAAAAAAACGACCAAAGCTAAAGGCACATCAACAACAACCCGCAAAGAATTGTTTAGCCCCAAAGATGAAGACACCGCCGATCCAGAAATGTAGAAAGCGAAATACGACTAGAAACCTACCTGCCTAGATAGTGCCTAGATAGTAACTATATCAGTTATCAGTATGCACATTCGTATATCATCTACAGTCACCCTTATTAGGATAGATATGCATCGATAATGATGGTGCTTATAAGCACCCACCTAACAGCCTTTAGATTTGCATGTTTAATGCCATTAGGCTTAAACTTTGCATTCTTTTGTAAACAATATGGCAGCAATGCATCTATCCAATTTTCCAAGGTAGACACAAATTTCACAGGTACAAGCATGGGATAATGTACTTCATCAATACAAGAAACAAGTTTAGCGAACATGTAAGTTCATATGCAACAGTAAAATTATCCGTAAAATTGGAAAACAACCCTGCCGCAACGCGGCGGGTTCGTCCTACTCGTTAACATTCAATTACTCGGACAACTGGGTTTGTTATTCTTTTTTTATTTAGTGGTTGAGGGCTGCTTTCAAATATTGGTTTTTTAAAATGATCCACATATGGAAGAAAAAGCAAAAAAAAGCATAACAAAAGTAGAAGTCAGTTTTCAACATGGTCAACTATGACACTAAAATTTAAAATATTTGAGTTTTCAAGTTTCAAATTTTGAATTAGGCAAACTCTGACATAAAAATTTATAATATTTGAGTTTTCAAGTTTGAATCAAATAAATCTAGCATTTGCACATTACCTTTTAAGATGTGTTGTGGCCAACTGACATACAAAATGTTATTAGATTTTTTGTTGGGAGGATATTTTAGTTGGTGTGTTATTGGGAGGTTGATGAGGTGGTGCTAATGTGCCAGACGAATAACGTGTTATGCGACCTTCCTACTCCTTGCACTCTTATATACTTGTGTACTTCACGTTTTTATGACAAGAACGTTTGATTAAGTCATTCCAAATCAAATGTTCACATTTCTATACTGAATTTGTTCAAACGTTCAGCCAAGTTTCCCAATCTACTTTTAGTTACATATACACAAAGTTGTATCGGTTGTACAAAAGGTAAGAATCTATTTTGAACGCCACACAAAACCCTCACCACAATATCACAAATCGTTAATTATGTGCCGCTACGAATTCCGTTGCTATGCACGGGTACTCGTCTAGTATATATAAACCCTTGTATGCATAGTGTAACTAGTAAATAGTCAAATGAAAAGACAAAAAACAAGAGTTAACTACATTTTTTGTCCTCGTGATTTACCGGGTGTAACGATTTTGGTCCAATAGTTTCAAACGTAACGGATCTTGTCCTATTTTCGCTAACCCGTAACGGGTTTGGTCCAATTTCACTAACACCGTCAGTTTGACTTATGTTGACCGTTAAAAATGAGGATATATTTGTCTTTTCATATATTTTGCTAAATACTGTAATCAATAAATGCAAACTAAAACACGTTTTTTTTCATTTAAACTAATTACTATCAATTTTCTTTTTTTCTCTATATTCTTATCTCATCATCATCCACCAAAAACCACCATCACCCAACCGCCACCCCTACCATCAAACCACCACCACGAAAAACCACCACCACTAAAAACCACCGCCGTCTCACTACTAAACACCACAAACCCGCCACTGCTACGCCACCATTACTAAACACCACAAACCCGCCACTACTAAAACCCGGTTTCAACCCAACACATTCCATATCAACAATCACCCAAATCACATCCTCAATCTCATTCCCTCCTTCAATCATGTTCCTAACCCACCCACACATTAAACTCACCATTAACTCCATTGTCTCATCATCAACTTTATTCTCTTTCATCAACTTCCGTCGGTTGTTTCTCATAATATACTACAATTCACCACACAAAAATAAAATAATAATTATCATATTTTTGTGTTCATACGCAACTTTTTACTTCTTTTTTTCTTCCCGTACCTCTAAATTCAAAAAAGAAAAAAAAAATAAAGTTTAATTTACTTACTTCTCATTTTTCCAGTCAATATAATGGAACGTATGGAAAAAAATAAAGCCATTTAGGTATGGCACAATGACACTAATCTGAAAATTTGTAATCTTGAGGTGTTCAAATCGGAATAACGACGGCCCCATCAACATCACAAAGCATATAGTTTTCGGAGACTCCAAATCTGGTGAATCCATATCTCGATCAAAAATAGCAACCACTATAACAACATTTTACCGGTGGTGAACACGTAGATCCGGCGGTGAACAATGGTCAATGAAACGGCTGAGGTTGGTGGATGAGTTGACAGATAGATGTGGTAGTGGTAGTTCAATGATGATGATCGATTATCATCTCATCACTACAAAATCACCATCAGCACACAAATCTCATACCCAAATCCTATTTATTTCCACTCCAAAACCCACAAAATCAATCACAACAGAAACAAAATAAAAATTAAAATCAGTTCGAGGTGCTATTGTTGTGGATGATTTTCAGTTCGAGGTGTGTTGGTGTATGTGTCCGGACGACTCGCTTCGTCCGGACTACATCTCACCTCCGGACTGCATCTCACCTCCGGACAACATCTCACCTCCGGACTGCATCTCACCTCCGGACAACATCTCACCTCCGGACATACCTCCGGAGCGGACCACCGCCTTCTACAGTAAACAGTCCCGTCAACTACTGACACCCCAGATTTCCCGGGATTGTGTCTCCACGTGGTCTGACACTACGCTTCCCGAGGTAGCACAGGTATCGAGGTATCTCCCTCTATAAATACTACTCATTATCTCATCTAATCTGATATGTTTTGACACACACACAATATACTGTTCACATCACAACAAATCCTCTACCTACGAGGTGCTGACTTGACCGTCGGAGGGTGGTTCCCGGGGCTTCGGCCTCGGGACCCCTTCTAACGGTTCCTTCTTGTTTGTTTGCAGTACGCTTCAAGCTCGGAGCAAGGACGGACGGCGCACAAAAAGCCCTCCGGACTCGCCTGACGGAAGATTGGTGGTTCCCGGGGCTTCGGCCTCAGGACCCCTTCTAACGGTTCCTTCTTGTTTGTTTGCAGTACGCTTCAAGCTCGGAGCAAGGACGGACGGCGCACAAAAAGCCCTCCGGACTCGCCTGACGGAAGATTACTTCAACAAATTGGCGCCATCCGTGGGACCCGTTATTCATTCTACCGGAGCTAAGAATGACGGGTCTCATTTCCTATTCGCTTCTTCCAGGACATCCATCCTCTGTTCGGCTTGTTCCTTCGGAAAGGGGATGGATGACACCGGAGGTGGTCCATCTTACCGTCCTACCGGAGGTGGTTCTTTCGTCCACCACTCGTCCGGTATGGACGCTGGTCACAGCTGTTCGGAGAGGGCATCCGGAATGGATGTCAGGTATAGCCGGTCCGGTGTAATCTCCTTTGATCAAGATTGTTCGAGTATACGGATCGTTCAGCCATATCGTTTTGTCCGGATGTTATGTCATCCGGAGGTACACCTCGTTCGGATACTTGTTGTCCGGAAGTGACGTATCGTTCGGAGGTACCGTCTCTTTCGGACATAGTGATGACTGATTTCATACATCACCTATGTTACCATGTCGCTTACTCGCCGGAATCTTCGATGGTAAGTTTGTTGGATGGCCGGATGGTTATGATTGCTTATGATGTTTGTACCGATAGGAACAATGCCATCTCTTTCACTCCTGGTATGTTTTCATATGACTGATTGGATAATAATTGGTATGTTTTCACTCTCCTATGGATGTGGGTTTTATAGTAAATAAGGAACTCTTGCTGCTATCACAACAACAGAATAATATGGATGAATGAATTGCTCTGTTAGCTATTATAAATAATGGTGTTGACTATGTATTGTGAGAGATCTATATTATATAGATATCAAATATATTGCTTTTTGTGCTTTGCAAAAGTCCTATCTCAAAGAAAGGGTGGAGCCACGTGTGTGGTCCACAATGGAAGATATTGGGGCAGTAGTAATTTTGTTTTCTCTTGGTTCTTTGCAAAAAGTCAATATGGGGAAGTGGTAAACCCTGTATGCTTTTCTTTTTGTCCCCCACATGGGATGATGAAGACAGCTCACACAATTACTTTTGTAAGTATTTACTTTCGGCTCTAATTTTTATGTGCTCTAATTTATATGCCCACATGAAATTAATTCATATACCCGCTGACCATAGACAAATTAAATGCGGACCTCGTGCCGATGTCTACTCGCTGACCGTAAACACATTAAATGCAGACCTCGTGCCGATGTCTCCCTCCCTTGTGAGCGGATCGTGAAAACACTCCGTTTTTGGATTACACGGATCGTGGAAAACACTCCCTCCCTCGCGAGCGGATCGTGAAAACACTCCGTCATTGAATTAAACGGATCGTGGAAAACACTCCCTCACTCGTGAGCGGACCTCGTGCCGATGTCTGCCCGCTGACCGTAACCAAATCAAACGCGCCTACCCTAATTCAAATAATAAGTGTATCAAACACATAACTTGTGCCTCCGGAATTATGTATTGTTTGTAACATTCAGCTTATTACTTCAACAAATTGGCGCTTGTGCCTCCGGAATTATGCTTTGGAATTATGTTTTATTAGTACAGGAAACAGACGAGGGCATATATGGTCTAAAAGACTCAACTCATCGTATGTCCGAATGATACAGGCCGAAGGGCCATAAGCAAGGTCCAAAGGAATCACTCCGAAGGACGATATATAAAAGTGGGACCTTCCTACAAGGTTTTACCTCAACAAATTGGCGCAAATGCGACACTAGTCCGAACGACTCAGGCCGAAAGGCCATAAGGTATTCTTTAAAGTATCATGCCAGTATTTTACTAACAATGCAATACTGGTTGTATGAATCCGAAGCACAGGACGAAAGCGGTAAAGTTATTTTTTAAGTATTGCACTATCGGTCTTCAACCGATACTACAATACTGGGGGGGGGGGGGGGGGGGGGACATGTTGGTGTATGTGTCCGGACGACTCACTTCGTCCGGACTACATCTCACCTCCTGACTGCATCTCACCTCCGGACAACATCTCACCTCCGGACTGCATCTCACCTCCGGACAACATCTCACCTCCGGACATACCTCCGGAGCGGACCACCGCCTTCTACAGTAAACAGTCCCGTCAACTACTGACACCCCAGATTTCCCGGGATTGTGTCTCCACGTGGTCTGACACTACGCTTCCCGAGGTAGCACAGGTATCGAGGTATCTCCCTCTATAAATACTACTCATTATCTCATCTAATCTGATATGTTTTGACACACACACAATATACTGTTCACATCACAACAAATCCTCTACCTACGAGGTGCTGACTTGACCGTCGGAGGGTGGTTCCCGGGGCTTCGGCCTCGGGACCCCTTCTAACGGTTCCTTCTTGTTTGTTTGCAGTACGCTTCAAGCTCGGAGCAAGGACGGACGACACACAAAAAGCCCTCCGGACTCGCCTGACGGAAGATTGGTGGTTCCCGGGGCTTCGGCCTCGGGACCCCTTCTAACGGTTCCTTCTTGTTTGTTTGCAGTACGCTTCAAGCTCGGAGCAAGGACGGACGGCGCACAAAAAGCCCTCCGGACTCGCCTGACGAAAGATTACTTCAACAAGGTGCTGTCCCATCTGGTGGTGATGGAAGTTGGCCTTCGTTGGAATTTTGAGGGTTATAAGAGTACTGACTACTGAGTTAACAAATAAATTTGGGTTAAATCAATATAAGTTGTTCAAAGGGATAGTGGAGTGGTGGTGACTAATACTAATGAAGGAAAAGGCATCTTTATCCGATGATATTTTAGTCATTTTATGTTTTATTAACTAGTAAAAATAAGGGTCAACGAAAATTGGACCACACCGTTATGGGTCAGCAAAAATAGGACAAGATCCGTTACGTTTGAAACTATTGGATCAAAATCGTTACATCCGGTAAACCACGAGGACCAAAAATGTAGTTAACTCAAAAAACAATTTGACAAAAAAGCCACAATTAGGGCTGTAAACGAACCGGACGAACACTAACGAAGCCTTGTTCTTGTTCGTTCATTTAATTTTAACCGGACAAATAAACGGACGAATTTTCTTATTCATGTTTGTTTATTAAGAAAATGAGTTGTTCATGTTCGTTTATGTTCGTTCATTAAAAACTAAACGAACGCTAAACGAACATAAACGGTCGAACATAAATTAAAATAAACAAACAAACATACTCTTTATTAAATTATGCACAATATATGGTTTTATAAGTGTTCTTTTGTTTAAACAAACCAATTTTAAAATTATACAATTAAAAGATATGATATACGAACAAAAATAAATAAATAAACATAAACGAACATTAACGAACACATAATCTGACGTTCAAGAACATAAATGAATGGGTACGACTTTTGTTCATGTTCGTTCATTTAACTAAATGAACGTAAAATATTGTTCATGTTCGTTCATTTAATAAATAAATGAATATAAATAAACTTTTTACCGAACGGTTTATGAAATCTCATTGAATTGAATTGAATGTTCGGTTCGTTTACTGTACTGGGTGGCACACGACATAAAACATGACTTACGGGCCGTTTACATAAAACATGACTTGAGACAGTCAAAAAAATATAACAAGTTAAATTTGTGATGGGATTCAAGATCAAAAGACGTAGAAACTTCGTGTTTTATAGTTTTATCTCTTGTTTGAGTTTATTCCCTTAAGGTGCGCCTCATTATCATCCTTAGATAAGGTTCGTTTGGCGTCCTCCATCACTTTGACCCAGTCTTTATTTTAGAAGGTTCTGAATGAATTTGGCTTTGAATCATACTTACAAATTTTCCTTTCTGGGTTTTGTTAATTAGCCATTTTTATGAACTGGGTATCTTTTAGTTTTTAGAATTTGTGTTAAAAATTTCATCTTTTTTTACTTTAAATGGATGTTTAGGGTTCTTGAAAAGACTTATACTGTTTTTTTTTTTTTCTTTTTTTTTTTAAATAAAATTTTGTTATGTTTTTTTATAAGTTGTTAATTAGTACTATTTTTGATTGGATGTTTAGGGGAGCAATGGCCGTCAGAGGAGTTAAGAGGTGAGTTATCAAAGCAGTTGGGTTTTCTAGTAGGAGGTTAAAAGAAAAAAAGATTTCTAGTCGTGCTGGTGTTGGGGATGTTATGGTGGTGTCTGGGGAGGGGTTAGGTGGAAATGAGGTTGGTGGTTCAGATGCAATGGAAAAGGGTGCTGGTTTTAACTTAGAATTCGGCCAACTCGCTGAAATGAAAACTTTCGAGGAAGGATTCCGTGGTGCTTGGTTCAGATGCAAGGTTCTTCCCTTTAATTATTTTATGTATAATTGTACAGCTCAATTTAGACTTGTATATCCAACTGAGATGATATCAATTAGTTTGGACTAGATACATTAGGAGAAACTCGACTATACGCAGCGACAGGCCTTGCTAGTCTTTTCAGTTAATGTATGTTTATAGTTTTAATTTATGTAAATAATGTAGACGAAATTAAAATTAGGGAAGACCAACAAATTATTTTAGTGGTAAAACCAGATTTTAATAAACATGTATCTGTGTCAGCAAATATCAATGAAGGCTTAATTGTCATGAAAAAAGTTATACAGGGAATTGCAGGTTTCCTACAAAATTAATTATCTTTTGTCGTGTCTATATGTTCTTTCAGGTCAACGATATTGACTTGAAAAAGAACAAGATAAAGCTGGAGTACTACGATTTTGAAGAAGGTGAGTTTACTAACTAGCTGTTTGAATTAATGCTGATATGGAAAATGTATTTGCTGACTTCTCTAAGTATGTATAGCCTGATGCGAATATAGATTAGAAGCTGATTTCTAGGCTAATTCCTACTAGAGATTTAAAGCAATTCAATGTTTGACTTGAGACAATCTAATTCTCTTACGTACTAGGAAGAACAAACACATGAGCTATCTGCCAGCATGTGGAAGCATAGAGCCATAGACTAACAAAGCATCTATACCTCAACAAATTCAATGAGAATTCATCTCATCATGTGTGGTAGACTAGATTACTAATGTATGCTATGCTCTATGCATGAAAAGGATCTTCATTATGCAAAAAAACCAAATCATTAGCAACCTTTAAAGCTGAGTAATCTCATAGCATTCATAACACAAGTTTCGGACTCTTTCAAGGAATAAACAAAATTTTTGTGGGCATATAAAAGAGTATATAGCCATGGCGAGGTCGTTGTAGATTACTTAGAGAGGTTGCACTCACAAACTTGAAAGTTAGACGAGGAAAACAGACGAGATGGAGGTGTCATGGAGATATTTATATATCCTCTTTGAGAGCAACCTACTTAGCCTTTTAATGACCCAATGCCAGATAGCCGGGTTGATAGGAAATTGACGGAGTAAACCCATTAATGCTATGCAGTGGCCTTGTAATGAGACGAGGTTCGATATTCAGATAAAGTCTCATTTTGGTTTTCTTATCAGCTGTAATATGCGCTGTTGCTCACTATCAGTACTCTTGCTGTCGTATCAGTAAGGAGTTATGAACTTATGATGATGATTGTTGTTTTTAGACAATCCAGACATGTATCGTTAAGTAAAATAAGGCATTAAGGAGTGGCACTTTTAGGTGAAGAGTTACACGATAATTACTCACCCAAGATAATAGAATTACAAAGAACATAAAGGTAGGTTAGAAGTTCATGATCAACTTGTATGCTAGTTGTTACATTGTGGCCAGATAGTTGTCGGGTGAATGACTGTCGACTCTAGGTTATGGGAAAAGTAGATGTGCAAGATGAGCCTCAGCTCTTTCCCTTTTTTTCTTGTGATGAATTCATTGCTATATGTACCTTAAGCTAGAGGACTGAAAACTGATGCAATGCAGCAATCTGTTACTGTTACTTAGTACTAACTTGAGATTCACCTCATCTACACTAATGCTTCTATTAGATTGTGTTTTTTCACATTATCCCTAGTAAAGACTGTCTTCGTTGTCGTTCTTTATGACACAGTGTAACTGAGCTTTTGTTTATATGCATTTGGCAGAGATATCATGGACAAAGATATATGATGTTCCTCCTTACGCTAGAAAGTCTAGCCTGAAAAAGAAACAACTGATGTTGCGCCCTCAATATCCTTTACTGTATCACAAAAGTGAACTGCCTCCTATCAACTCAATTTCAGAAATATGTGTTGTTATTGATGGTGCTTGGAAGGTTGGGGATATGGTAGATTGGTATAAAGATGACTGTTTTTGGTCTGCAAGGATTATCAAAGTGTTGAGCAACGACAAGGTTCAGGTAGTGGTTTTATTCCAAATTGATACGTTCCTTTTTTCTAAAAACTTGATTTATGTAGCCCAGATGGCGTGTTTATCTATAGATTAAAGGAGAATTTCAAAAAAGGGCAGCTTTAAAAAACGTAAAAAAGATAAGAGTTGCTCCGAAAGGGATCGTCTTTGTAATTTTTTTTGTTTTTTCAAAAAAGGGGTAACAGCCTAAGATAAAGTTCAACTCTTTTTGAACATTTCTTTAAAGTGAGCTACTCCATTTAAAAGTTTTGAAAAGTGAGTTACCATTTGTCGGGACATTAGTAAAGTACATGCCCCAAGACAAACATTGGCCTATCGTCCATTGTCCTTATTTGCAATTCTTCCTAGGTAAATATGTTTCATTGGTGATGATATGTATATTCTGTTTGTAGTACGTTACTCCCCTGCCCTTCTATCATCTTCCCACTACATACTTGTTCTCTACTTGCTATTTATCTACTTATTTCAAGTATTCTGACTTCTTATTAGTGATTTTAAATTTTACAAAGATCTATGTAGTATATATGAAGCTCTCCCTTACAGATTAGTCGACATGAGTGTTTGCTAGCTCATTACACATAAACATCATATAAAGACCTGGAATTGAAAGTAGATAAATTTGTTTCTTTGCAAAATATACAGCTTATCGTGTTCTCCTTCGGTTGCAAACTTTATTGTTAATTTTCTCCATCTTTGCATATGTTCTGTCCAACAAAAGAGAACACTAACTTGACTTGTTAGATACTATCTTACATTACAACAGTTATAACAATCACAAGGGAAAGAATCAAATCATATTCTTCATTGGTCTTCCCTCTCTTAGAAAGTTATTCAACAAATGAACAAATGTACCTTGTGTCGGTTAATACATTTACGTATTATTGATTCTATCCTTGGAAATAGTTTCTGCAAGTCTGCAACTAGGCTTTCTTTCCCTTTCTAATACCATGGATTGCATTCTTGCAAATTCTGGTCATCCTTTATACCTTCAGGCTCTACCTTACTAGTTTCATTCCTCTGTTAGTACGAGTTTGCTATACACTTTAATACTAATTTGACCTTTGCTGATAATCAAAGTTACTGCTATCCCTCAGTTAAGAGTAAACAGTAAGCATTATATATTCATCATATGAGGGAGGACAGTAGATGTTTGTTTATCAAGTCATAGTTCAGGCCTAACTGCAAGTCAAATTCTTCTTTCATCTCAAAGAGTAAGTTGTTTCGGTCTAGGAAACAATACTGAGGCATTTGAACCATTAGCTCACAAAATCCAGAGTGCTATGAACTCGTCCCTTGTGGACCTTTCATGTGTCGGGTATCAGTTAATCATGGATTTACGCCAATGATCAACCTTGATATCAAACACATAGCAACAAACAAGAATGTCATAAAACATATAATCAAATATTTTACAAACTAACACTTACCTGAAGGTAATTAAAGTATCAAACTCATTTGAAACATGGTCTCATAAATGGATTTTTGTCACCCGTAATTTCATAGTTTTAGGTTCTAGTAATCTAGTTTACAGCATAATGCTGAATCATCATCTCTTTGACTTGTTATAATAGGTATGTAGAAGGAATTCTCTCAATTGCAACCTTTTGTACTCAAATGAAGGGTTCTAAAATAATAAGAGGCCAATTCTGTTCTAGGACTACACTGGTTTACTTTAACTCGGCCGATAACACATCGGTTCTACTGAAAACTTAATGCACATCCTACATGGCATTTATGCCAGCAGAAAACTCATAGGATCAGGTTGCTAAGTTACAGTGCTGAAACTGGATTACTAATGACAACAAATACATTAACGGCTCATGGTGTTTTGAAACCATTAAGAAGTCAGTCTCATACTCTAGTGTATGATGTTTTTCTTATCAGATGTATTAATCTTGGAGTTGATAGCTGACATTTTTTAAGATTTGAAGGATGCATTAATATGGTTTGGAAATTTACCTGTAAGAGCAGGGTGGTATGCTGATCTCTTTCAATCGGCGCACTCCATTGGGTTTTCCATCTAAGTTTCTTGTTCAGCTTAATGCTCTTAACCTTTTAGACACGAATCTTTTCTTTTTCTCAACAGAACATAATTCCTTTTAATTAGCCTTATTGAGTACTATCGTGTATTTGGTGCCAAGCAATAAATTGAAGAAAAAGTAACCTGCGGTAGTATCTACAAATCTTGTCAATAAAACGGGTATACTATATGATACGAACTGAATTCGATTAAGAGATGAAAAGAACAATAATGATAAATAAAGATAGGTGATCAACTTTTAAGAGGCCGATCTCTCTCCCAATAATGATATTAAATCACTAAATCATTCATAATATTCTGCAGAAGTGTTTTTACAGCCCTAATGATCTTTAAATACTAAATAAATCCGACTTCCCATAATACTATATCTTGTTTACCCAGATAATACAATAAAAGGAAATTACTAGAAAAGTAAACTAATCAATAATAAGGAAATACTAAATAATAATAGTAGGAAAATATCCTAATGATCAGGGTCGTATCATTACTCCCGCTCCCAAAAACACCTTGTCCTCAAGGTGTGGCTGCAAACATTCTTGATTCCGGGATCCCATACTTTCCTTCGTAGTTTCCTCTTTCGTGAAGCACAATAGGACGGGACAACACGCCAAGTAGACGACTCATTTTTCTGCCAAGAATAAGTTTGAAGTTGCAGCTTCTCTTCTATCCCATACAAACTTTTTTCCATACTTAGATGAGACCAATATAAACAACTCATTTCCAGCCAAACCCACAATTGCCCTATCACCAATTTCTTGGCTGCCCAATGCCGCGCCTTCTCCCTTCTCGCTACCAGACAACAACTGCTCTATTCCCCCACTGAGCTTCACTACCCCACGATTTTCATCGTTCGACCACCCATCAGTGACGTTTTCTCTATCTGTGGCATCCTTTTTGTGGTTATTATTTGACCCCAACAATGTTGCTTTACCCACTGCTTGTGTTTTCTCATTCGACCTTGTGTACTCACAAAAGTTTATGAGACTACCACCACCAACGTGTTCTCCACCTTCTAAACTTGTAACATGATAACCTTCACCGATGCTGTCTTTCACCTCCTTGCAACTGCTATAACTTCCCCTGCCCTTCTCTTCTGTCAAAGGTTTGAAAATTGATGTCACATGACTTGGTGTAATATGAACATCCACTCTCTTCGTCTCATCCAACCTTATAATTATCCCTTCTGATATCCTAGCGAGCTGCTGTTTAATCCCTGCCATTCTTTGCTCATATGCAACTCTTCCAATTCGCTGCAACTGTGTTCGGATTTGTCTTACCTTATCATTCCACTCTTCTTCAAATGCGCTTCTGGGTTCCATTGATTCAAGAAATCAAGTAAGTAAATTTTTTCCTGACGAACAGTAATTCCTCCGCTCGGTGAACAGTGCTTCTGATGAACAGTATTCGGATGAACAGTACTTGATAATTTTTATTTTTTTATTTTTTTTGAAACCCTAGAATCGAACAGCTCTGATACCAATTGATACGAACATCGATAATGAGATAAAAGAACAATAAAGATAGAATAATCTACATTCGAGAGGTCGAATAAGCTCTCCCAATTGACACGAAATCAATAAACCATTAATAATAATCTGCATAAGTGGTTTTACAGCCCTAATGATCTTTAAATACTAAATAAATCCTAGACTTGTCATAATACTATATCTTGTTTACCAAGATAATACAATAAAAGGAAATTACTAGAAAAGTAAACTAATTAATAATAAGGAAATACTAAATAATAATAGTAAGAAAATATCCTAATGATCAGGGTCGTATCACTATATCTGACTTGCAAGGATGATATTATACACATGGAGCAGGATTAACTTTAGTTTCTTTGTAAGCATCAACTGTACTTGGTTTTCTGATATGTTTATGCTTTTTGTAGCTTGAATTGCCAATGCCTCCAGCAGGAGAAGGATCAGACGATATACTTATAGCATTCTGCAAGGATTTACGCCCATCCTTAGAGTGGTCCACAAGAAAAGGCTGGGCATTGCCTACCATGGTATCTTTCTTTCTCCCTCTCATGTTTCTAATATTGGTTTGTAAATTCAGTTCCCTTCTATAAATTTAGCTATACAATCTCCGTAAAGTGACCTTCCTAGCATGATTGATAATTTTAATATTGTCAGATAGTTTTAGAAAGTCATACGCCCATACCTCTTTATTAAGTTGTATGATAGTGATAACTTGTGTGCAAAAGATACCAAATATGTAGTCATGTGTGCATGATTTGTCTAAGGAAAGCAGGTTCATCTCGATGGTGGTTTTTCAACTATTGATTGAGTGGCAGTAAAGGATCAACTTACTACGAAAAATCAGAAACTAAATCATGCCCGGAAAATAAAAAGCTGAGAAGTAGCGATTTGGCTGATGGGAATCGGATAACTTTGAGGTTTTGAATCAGTTGGGTTGTAAATGATATGTAGAAAGATGTAACTACCATGACAAAGTTTGATTAGGTCTACTTTATATTCGTTCATGTGCAATTCACAGCTTTCTAATTTCAGACGCATGATATACTTATATAATGTGGTAGCCGAACATAGTGTAATACTAACAGACTAGAAAGTGGGATGCGTATGCTTTGTCTGTATCCTTGTCTGTTGGCTGCTAATCTGTTGGGAAATTGGGATACAAGATTATGATAGCAGAAGTATTACTGACCGAGGCTTAGCATGTGAGTTAACACTTGCATCATATGTCAGTGAGAGAGAGAGCTGTCTTAAGTGACCCAGTCCTCCAGATGTTTTATTTTTATTTGTGTTGACTACAATTGCCGACAAGTTCTTAAGCTGAAGTATTTCTTAATTTTTCAAAAAAAGTACATAGATTTAAGACAGTATAAACCTGTGCTCATTGACATTAAATGATGCATGCAGGATGGTCAGACTGCATCTGGCGCACAACTTATCTTTCCATCTAAGCAAGGTAAGTTCATTTTAAGCATTTATCTACATAACCTGTCTTTCTAATTTATTTGCTGTTTTAATATGTGTCGTTTCTTCACAATGGTGTGAGAGGGATATCTTCGAGAACCAACTGTTTGCCAAGTGCTTGTTAAAAAAACTTTGTTGTATTGTAACACTATAGGCCATTCTATTAGTTTTATTTGGCAACATCACTTGTTTGTAGACTTATAGCCATTGAATTTTCTGTTGCAGTTGCTGATATTGCTGTGCATGTATATGTTTGACGAGTCCATGCTAATATAGTATTTCTCCAAATTGTTAATATTATAATGTATTGTTATAGGTATGACTTCACAGAGGGAGGAAGTTGAGCATGCTGCCGCAGCAGGCGGCGATTCACCTCTAAATGCATCTTCCACCACTCGTACTGGTATTGGTATATCTGTAAGTTCATCAGTGGAAAGACAGATTTCAGAGCCCATGGATACAGCTATTTTTGAAGATGTGAAAACGGATGATATGGAATCTACAGACAGTATATCGAGCATGCGTGTAAAAGAGAGTAAAGCAGCAGCAGCTGCAGCTGAGGAAGATGTCGATTATAGCGTAGACTTGAATATAAGGCATGAAGAGACACTGGAAGCACCCATACTTGATCTGGAGGAACTTGCTAACAAAATCAAATGGATTAAAAGCATTTTACAGAGTCATCGACCACCTAGTATTGATAGGACTTGCTGGAAGTTGAGTAACTAACTACGTTTACATAAACTCTGTTTCACTTTTAGTTACCTTATTTACGTTACTTGGAGATGTGGTCGAGTAGAAATGTTGTAATCCAGACTTGTATTAGTTGCATAATCTAGAAGGGAACATGTGACATTTTTGCATGTTTCAGAACTTTCAGCAAACTACTTGATGCTTCAATTTCATTTGCCAAGTTTGTAAATACTATACTTGGTTCTTAGTAACATTTTTACTTGGCATATATTAATTAGTAATTAGATGGTCATTTATCTAAATAACAAATTATAATAAAAATTAATGATAAGTAAAGAAAATCATACACTCTCCCTTCATCTCACGAAATAGTATTTTACAAACAAGTCTTTACGATTTATTTATAATACAGTGCAATTATTAAATTGAAAATCACATTTAATTATAATATCTTCAAATTTAAATAATGTATGAAATGCATTTTTGATTGAAAGAGAATGCTTTTGAGTGTATTAACTATAATCAACCTTGTTTACTCTATTAACATTTTAAAAGGTACCCACGGGTACCTATTAGCATATCTCTAAAAGAAAATTAATATGTTTTAGTTTTTTTTTGTTGGTAACTTGGGTTTTTGACTCGACATTGTGAGCCGACTAATCTCAGGGTGATTACCTTTTCAGAAGCCGGAGTCGGCGCAGGTGAACCTCCGTGGCCACAAAGAGATTAATTTTCTCTCCGTTGGATTCAACCCTTTACCTCCTCTTTGAAAGACTGATATTCTTACCGCTGGGTCACCCCTTATGGTTAATATGTTTTAGTTAAGCGCACCCTATATTGTGCCTAATGAGCATATGTTGTCGGAACCATAATTTGATTAGCTTTTATTTTATTGTTTACGTCTAAAATGACACAACTATGTTACTAAACATTTTTATAAAACAAACAGTAATTATTATTATCATTATTATTTTTGTCGCTAAATATATTTAAAATACACTAACTAAAACATAATTTGAAAAGGTGAGTTAAGGGCATGAAATGAGCATATTTAGTGAGTTTATCAACCACAACAAATATGACATTATAACATTGGTTCTTTGGAAGACCTTTAATGAAGTCCATGGAGATACTTTCCCATATCCTATTAGGAACGAGGCATTCAGAACCCGTGCTACGCACAGGATTTGAATCTAATCGTTAAATGATATTTAGCTTCATAATGGTATTAGGTTTATCTGAGTTAACCCCAAATCTAACATAATTGTTAATTGTTACGTAGTAATTTCCATATTGACATTATCAATTCACGTAGTGTGATATTCTAAATACTACCTCAAAGTTTTAAATTCACAAATTATAGAATTTTTTCGACTCACTTTTCCGGAGCATATATCTTTGAAATTGTATAAGGTTTTTTTTAAGCGTAAGTCTTAGAAAATATTAATTTTGCATTATATGGTTTTTACATGGTAATTTGAAGCATGCAGGCTTTTTATTATAAAAAACTAAAGCTAAGTTATTAATTTTTTTATGATATTTAGCATGTCTAATTTTTAGTCATGTGTTTATTATTTTTATTTTTCTGTTTTACTTTTATCAGATAATGTTTTGCATTTCTCTCACACACACATAAGTCAACACACACAGTGTTGTTTAGGCGATTTAATTCAGGGTTTTCCCCCCCCCCCCCCTAAAATTGGGGTTACGCAAATTGACAACGTTTTAAGTAAATTAAAACATATTCTCAGTATGAATAATGATTGTGCAATCAATTGTGATGAATTGATCGTTTAATTAGGTGTTTAAAACATAGTCACATATAACGCGGTACGCTTCGGTACGCGTACGCGGTTCTGGTACGCAATTCGCTCTTGATGACGAATTCGGTACGTGAGGGGTATACTCATTTCGGTACGCATGGGTACGTATCGGTAAGGTGTACCATGTATTTGGTACGTTGTAACAAAAACATTAGTTAACAAAATTTATAAATTTCATAACATAAAGATAAACTTATACATAACATGATAAAATTCAATAGAAAAACAAAACAACCAAAGCATTTCTTACCCCTACCTAAGGCAGAGAGGCTGCTTCCGGTTCTAACAAAGATGGACTGCGGACCCAATTACTCGTATTAAATTGGAGGGAAAGTTGGAGCCTTTTTTTTTTACCGACAAAAAGTGGACTGTTGACCCAATTAATAATACAATTAACTAATATTATACAAAAAGTGGACTGTGGATTTATCCACTCAATACACAACCAATTTAATAATTCAATCATCTTCAACCTAATATTATACATCAAATCCAAAATCAGTCAATCATTCAACTCGATCCAATATTAATAATTCAATTAAATTCAATACATAACAATATCATCAATTCATCATCTTCAACTCGATCCACCAAAATCATTCAACTTGATCCATCAAAATCAGTCAACTCCAGTCAACTCGATCCATCCAAATAAGGTATGTTTCTCTTGTTCTTCTTCAACTCGTACCGTACGCTGAACCATTGCTTTTTGGACCGCTGAACCATTGCTTTTTGGTACGCTGAACCAACAGCGTATGGAACGCTGGTGTACCGCGTTTCGGTACACCCCGTACCAATTCGTGGTACTCTACCTCTGGAGCGAATTATGTGACTATGGTTTAAAATATAGGGTTTTTTTTTTTCTAAAATTGGGGCTTTTCAAATTTACAACATTTTAATCTAATTAAAACATTTTCTGAGATTGATTTATGATTGTTGAATCAATTCGATGTTCATTTGATAAAAGATTATTTATTGTTCATATTGTAGCTTTTTGGTGATTGTTTCAGGTACTTTGGTTCTGGATTTCTATTGCTTATTGGTTGGTAATTGATCTTCTAGATCAATTTTTTGCTGGAATTGCGTGCTCTGTAAAACCACTCACACCCTCTCTTAGGTTTTTTTTTTAGGTTTTTTTAGAAATTGCATGAGACGAAGTGTAGGTTAAGGGATTGTTTGTGTTGGTGTTGTTTGGATATTGGTGGTTTATTTGTGATTGAGGAGTTATAAGGTTTGTTTGTTTTTTGTTTTTTTGTTATTTGTTTATTTTTGAGTTATTATCATGGACCTGATGGTGAGCTGCTTGGTTTTGTGATGTGGTTTGTTTGTGTGCCTACAAATTTTTTTATCATATCAGATAGAGTTTCTAACTAAGCCGAATATGATGCTGCAAATTTTTCGTAAATTTTCAGTCAAGAACACATGATAAACTGCTTATTAATTGTAACTAAGATGAATATGACATTGCATGTCTTTCATAATTACTCTGTCCATTACACCATTGTCCAATTCTAACGACATTAGGTAACACAAATGGTTAAAAGATGCAAAATCAGAAATAAGTATTAAACGCCCAGCTCCACCTGATGACTTGCTTAGGGTCTCATGAGACGGTTGTTGGTTCCAAATTCAAGTTTCTTCTTCTTTTGTGTCTAGCTTTAAAGCTTCTCTCTCTCAATTTTTTCGTGCTTGGAGCAAGTTTGTAATCAGGATTTTCTTGTACTCGCCTCCTCTCTTCTTTCAACCTTGTTATGATTACTTTGGTGTAGTCATCAACTGTTGCACCTCCATTTTCAGCCTATACATATTCATTTTGCCAATTGATATACTCGTATTAGAGGTAATATTAGTAAACCATAAACATAAAATTTTAGTTTCAATTGAATTCTGACCTGGAGAGTACTGATTAATAAGTCTAAACTATTCAGCTTACGATGTGGCCAACGTATAAAACCCATATTTCTACAACATCTTTTCAAAACAGTCAAACTTACATTAAGTTCGTTGGCAGCCTGCGCAATTGGCAAGTGAAAATACTGGGCTATCACTTCTTTGCTGCATTCCATTAGTTAGAAATATGGATACTAAATATGTGTTTCTGAAGAAAGAATTTGATATGTGAGTGTAGAATTTATAATGTGTCATTTTAAAGGCTTAGCAACCAATTGAACTTTCCTGCAGTTACAAAAAAAATTTATAACTTCCACTCAAATCATAAAGTTTATTTATTAGGCATTTGTAAGGTTTTATATCAAAAAACTCATAATAAAATATATCATTTAAAACTGAATATGATGTTGTAGTTTTTTCAATAGCACTTTCAAATTTAATTTTTGGATTAGTCACCAATCGGTTTGTCTAGACGACAAATATTCAGTCAAAAAAACATGATAGTCTGCTTTTGCGCTTCTCTCATAATTATGTTTAACATATGAAAATGTGTTTATTGTTCTTCTTATAGGCAAAATGTGAGGTTTTTTCATATCTTAATAAAAAAAATTTACCAATAATAATCTCATACTCTGTCAATTACACCATTGTTCAATTCTAACCACATTAGATAACACAAATGGTCAAAAGATGCAATATCTCAATCCTCAATATATCTTATTCTTACAAAAATGAATGCTGAATAAAAATTGATATCAAATATTTCAAATGGTAATACAATTATTAAGATAAGTTGTTGAAAGCTTCTTTGTATACAATGTTACGGGTTCGATACTTGAATTCACCTTCTTCATCTCCGACCATTAGTATCTTCAGTCCATCAGGGCTTGTCACTCTAGATGCTGCCACATAAAGTTGCCCGTGACTGAACACGGGATTTGGCAGATAGACACCTACGTGTGTAAGTGACTGCCCTTGACTTTTGTTAATGGTCATTGCGTAACATGGTTTGACTGGAAACTGTCTGCGCTTCATTACGAATGGCCATTGTGTTTGTGTAGAAGTGAGGGTAATTCTTGGAATTAATACGGTCTCCCCAATCTTTGAGCCAGTTAGAATTTTGGCACGTAGGACAAACTGTGCTAGATCAGTGACGATTAGCCTAGTTCCATTACACAACCCCAGTGCTGGATTAACATTCCGCAAGAGCATAATTGGGAGTTCCTTTTTTAAGTTCAGCTCGTGGGGTGGCATCCCTTGGAAAGTGAGTGAATTTAAAAACTCCGTCGGGTACAAATTTTGTTGATCCAAATGATCCGTTGATGCTTTACACACCTCATCTGCACTCTTGTAAGTTAGGGTTTCGCCTTTTAACTTATCAAACATGTATGCGTTAATTGAATCAGCGTCATCATTTCTCGGTGTTAGTATTGCTCTTTCTTTGAGATAAGCATCTTCTGTTTGCCTAGTAGTAAAGTCAGGGAATGTTTCTTTAACTATTTCCTCGATTGGGGAATTCCATGTTTTGATAATGAAATCTTCGGGAATCTCAATCCAAGTTGGCTCATCTTCATCTTCTTTGTTTTTTGCTGCCAAATTTCCATCGCCCATGTTCAAAACCCATTTGTTGAATTCCTGCTTGTTTGAATCAATTGAACCATCCGGTGAAATTTCATTTACTCTCATGCTGCGTGTGAGTGTGAAAACTTTGCAAGATTTCCACAAATGAGAACGGTTTATGCATGCCTGCACGACTTCTTGCCTTTTGCCTTTTGGGATGACTGGTAGTATTTGTCTGAAGTCACCTCCAAGTAAGACAGTCAGGCCACCAAAAATTTTGTCTCTTTTTGCTGAGTTATCGTAGCCCAATATATCCCTTAATGTTCTGTCCAGCGCTTCAAAAGCATACCTTTGAGTCATAGGTGCTTCGTCCCATATAATCAATTGCACTTGTTGTAAGAGCTCTGCTAAGTGGGTGTTTTGTTTAATTCCACATGTGCTATTTTCCATTAGCTCAAGTGGTATAACAAATCTGCTGTGAGCGGTTCTGCCTCCAGGAAGAAGTAATGAAGCTATGCCTAGTTAATGAAGCTGTGAGCGGTTCCACATGTGCTATTTTCCATTATTTCAGTGTTGTTACTGAAAATTTTAATAACCAAGGCATCTTTCAAAATGTTGTAGAATGTATTCATGTATAGTGAATGCCAAATTTAGAAAAGGTAAGTTGAATTTAGATGCTAAATCTGAATGTAGTGTTCTGGTTTTAATTTTTATCACTGAGTGAATGCCAAATTTAGAAAAGGTAAGCTGAATTTAGGTTTTAATTTTTATCACTGAGTGAATGCCAAATTTAGAAAAGGTAAGTTGAATTTAGATGCTAAATCAGAATGCAGTGTTCTGGTTTTATTTTTTATCACTGAATTAATGTACGAATAAGCAAATAAGGTAATTTGTGAGTTATTTGTTTATCAAGTATGAATTTTAGTGGATTTGAGTACTTCTCAAATATACATTGTTGGTTATAAGCATAAAGAGAATATTATATAGTGATCACCAAATAAAAGAAATATAAAAATTCAATGGGTTTAAAACACCAAAATTATTCATGCCAAAACAGAGGATAAATTAAACAAAGTTGTTATTGTAAATGACTAACACCCACAAACAGTTGTGGCCATGTGGTCTTTATTTTCCTAAATACTTATTCATTAAGCTGTAGGATCCTCATCGCTTTTAACTTCTTCGGCATATTCTACTTTTGGTGAGCTGGCCTCCTCTTCCGGCTTTTTTACTTTTGATGAGCTGGCCTCCTCTTCTGACTCAGAGTCAAACTGAATGTACCTGAAATAGTAAGATGTGCAAAGAACACTTTTTAATATTTGGCGTATATATAATATTAGTATGTATCTATTTACTACATTATTACTTTCTTCGCTTTGTTTTCTCAGAAGCAGATCCATTTTTGATCCTGGCTTCTTCCCCATCTACTGACTCCATGTCTGAATCTTCGTACTCCATACTACAATAATGGCACAGCAAGTAATGTATCAGTCATAAGGTACCTTTATGTCTCAATTCCATATTTGGAGAACTGTGTGATACCGTTTCTTATTTTTTCCCTCCACAGGTTTCAATGGAGTAGATACATCTGGGTTCTTGGACAAAGTTTTTTTCGACAATCTTTTCATAAGAGGGCTAGAAGAGCCGGTGTGAGGTTCAACACTGCTTGAACACGCGATTTCTCCCACCGGTGGTGCACTGCTAATTTTCCAACACGTGAAGCTCTCATAAGTACCATGCTCAAAATAAGTGTGTGACTTGAGCTCAAAAGTGTCGTAAGTTCCAATAAGATCCAATATGGCGCTGGGTAAATTGGTACATCCATCTGCACCCTGTACTTGGAGGTTTGTACAAAACAATCATGCATTTAAAAGATAAGTTATGATTGTACCTCAGATTCACTTTCCAACAGGGATTCTGGTGAGCATTTTAACAATTCCCGCACAGTTTCATCAAACAGCACAACCACCGTTTGTGCAGTATCGTCTGACACATCTAACTCAAGCCGGAATCTGATGAAAACGGGGCGTACACATAAGGTATTGAACATTATGCATTTTAATTTAACTCATAGGTTGGGCAAGCCTAATAAACAATTACCTTAAAATTGGGTACTCAACGTTCTTTTCACATGCTTCACACCAAAATTTACCCCCCTTTCGGGTGGCGCCTTTCTTGCACTTATTGTCACCACAGGACGGGTAGTTCCACCCTTTCCTAGTCCTAACATTCTCAATCTTTACCTTACAGTTGTAGATCATGGACTGCAAAGATGCATATCTAGTGAATGGAATACCATGGGCTCACATAACACAAAACAACATAACCAAGTCATAACTACATCAACTTACATTGTTTCTCTTGTTACGGCCCCAAATTAGCAAATTTTCAAGTGTCCCATCCTTGGGTTCTGATAAATCAACAGGTACCATTGCTTTATTCAACTCGACAGAACTGCACTCAATATCCATGGCCAACGTTAGGATATAGTAAGTGAGATAAAATATATTGTCACAATTTAGTATTCGTTACCTCATCTCAATTTTTAGCTCTATCAATGCAGGGATATCAGGATTATCATAAATCAAGGTAGAGGAGCTACTCGAGAGGTAAACCTTATCTGCAAGTTGGAAAAGAGAAAGGCAACATGAGATTGAGGTAAAGTCGGTTAAAACACTATATTTTATAGATACTCACTGTTATACTGTTTCGGATTAACAGAAGTAATAACAATTGGACACAGGCCAACATTCTTCGTTTTCTTTTCTATTAGAGTGTCGCCCAATCCTCCCCACAATGTTACTCTTATAGACTGGCCCCTGTTTAAGGGGGAAAAAAAGGTGAGTTGTTTTTTTAGTTTTGGTAGTCAGTAATCAATGGAAACCAATTTTTCAGGTTTGTGTCGGCTAAAAAAATTGGCAAAGAAAATACCTCTTGTTGGCCAAATAGAAATCCAGGGTTCGTGAGCCAGTTTTCTGATGTGTCATCCTCCCAACGTTGGTGACATATCCCGCAACATCTGCCAGAAACAAATAAGGTATGTGAAAACTTAAAATGCAGTGATACACAAAAAAGGGTTTAAACCAAAAAGACTAACCTATCAGATACTTATTGTCTGTAGGTTCAATCTCATCAAAATCAGCAAGCTCAAAAGGATATCTGACAAAGCCATCAGAGATAACAGAAACCTTTCTAGTGGTTGTGGACCCATCAAACTCAAGCATGTATGGATCGTGCCTTATGATCCGATAGTCATCCTTGTTTGGCTGCACAATGAAGTTCTTGATGGAGTAAACAGTACCTTCTTTCAAACCTACAAAATTGTGAGCTATATTGCTCCTAGCAGTGCAATGCATCGCCTTTCCCTGGAAAAAATTGCATCAACATGTAAGTTACCCATACTCTATGCATAACTATAAATGTGATTCAATGTAATTCTAACTTACCCTGGCATCACAGACCACAAAATCAGTGCTCAAATACCGGCCAGTTACTGCATTCACATCCCAAACACGGCAAATCATAACAACAATCGTGCCACTAACACCCGCGTCGAGCTGTTCCAAGAATAACTCACCATTACGCTGGGCAACCTGGGATGACTTGCTACCTGCCTGGAAGGACTTGGTACCTGTAGACTTGTTAGACATGGTATTTCAATTATGTTGCAAGACAAATAATTTGGGTTTGATTATGGTGATAATGAGAGACAATGTATTTTATAATCCTTAACTCTATTTGTAACTGTATAGCAACTGTATAGCCTCCATTAATAGAAAACAACTCTCAATTAATAAGAAATACATGTAAACATGGACTCTTGATATGTAGCTAATGTAACCATGGACTGTTGATATGTAGCTAATAATTATTGCAATTACTATAGATGAACAATCAAGGACTCAACACTCCTTTTTAACTCAAAAACCTCTATCTTCATTACTCCATATTCAATTAGAGGGCCTAATCTTATAGTATTATAGATAGGTAGTGGCTATAGAAGACTAGGGTAAGCTACTAAGTTAGCTTCATCAGTTTGCATCTCTCGCAAGTGATACATTCTCTCTAGAGGTGGCAATTTGTGCCCAAACTCAAAAAATAGGCTAATTAGGCAAAATTTTAAAAGATTTGGGCACATCTGGTCCCCTTTTTTTTTTGAAATGGGCATATATTGCCCATTTAAAAGTTAAATGGGCACAAACGGGCAGAAATTTTCTCTCAATTGGAGAACATTACAATTGTTTTTAAAGAAAAACTTATAGATATAATATATTTAATTTTTTAAATATAAATGAGGTGTTACGTTTGAGGAATTTATTTCGTCATTTTGGGTATTTTCTAAAGTGATTTGTATAACATGTGCCCGTTTGGCCCCCGCCCGTTTAGCCCGTAGCCCGTTTGAACCGTAGCCCGTGCCCGCCCGTTTTGCCACCTCTAATTCCCTCACATACTTCTTAATCTCCTTCCTCAATCCCTTCCAATATAGTACAGAGCTCATCTTGTGAGTGGTAACCTTCACTCCAGAATGACCACCAATGGAACTGTCATGAAAGTGAGCTAATAAATCCAATCTTAGCTGAACATCTTTGCCCACCACCAACTTGTTTTTCCTTAATAGCTGACCATTAGACCATGTGTAGTGTTTCTTGTTGCAATTTCCAGACTGCAGCTCTGTCGCTTCAAAGTTACATCTTGTTTCCAACTTGTTATTCTTGCAGTCAAATCAGTTGGCATATTTACCACCATATCTTTCATTAAAAGACTTTCATGTTGCACTCTAGACAAGGCATCAACAGCTGCATTATCCACCCCTTTCTTGTACTTAACTTCATAATCAAATCCTATTAATTTTGGAAACCATTTCATCTGGGCAGGTGTGGTTATCCTTTGATCCAATAGGTACTTCAAACTGTAGTGGTCAGTTTTGATAATAAAGTGCCTATCTAGTAAGTACCCTCTCCACTTTCCCAATGCCATCATCACAGCCAAAAATTCTTTCTCATATGTGGAGAGTGATTGATGCTTTGGTGCTAAGGCTTTATTCAAATAAGCAATGGGATGGCCATTTTTTTGTAAGACTGCCCCAATGCCCATTCCTGATGCATCTGTCTCCACTTCAAATGGTATACTAAAGTCTGGTAGGGCCAAAACAGGTGCCCTTAACCATAGTTTCCTTCAAAACTTCAAAAGAATTTTGTGCTTCATATGACCACTTGAAATCATTTTTCTTCAAAAGCTGTATCAGTGGTCTTTACCATGCAATCTAATGAATTGTCTATGCCAAAGAAGTGTCTTATCAAACAAATGAACATATATGAGTCTAACCTTCTGATCATCTGGAATACTGTCAATGGCAAAGAACTGTTCACATCTGAACATCCACCCTCTAACATCATCTCCAGAGAATTTTGGGAACTCCACCTTAGTCATTTAGCTGAACTGATTTTCTCCCTGAGTTTGTGCTCTGCCAACCACAACATTACTCACTTGACTTTTCAAGAACTGACTCATCATTTGTTCCATGGCTTGTCTGAATCCATCCAATGATTCATCAATATACCTCCTAGTGTTATCATCCACATTATCACCATTGTTACTGGTACCAGTGGTAGTTCTTGTAGCTGGTGCCTATATTGATTAGGTATGTATGTTCAACCATATCGTATAGACGTATGTACATATGTACAATTTGAGTAATTATGAAAGAAGTTTAATACGGTAATAAACTAACTTTTTGAATCAGCTGATTAAACTCTTTACAAGTATTGGGCCCACACAAGTACTAATAGAAGGCCCACAATTAACTTTCCATTTGCCTTTGATCCATCAGGCCCATAGGCTTCATTGTTTCAAATAACACCTAGCAACTCTCTTTGACACTTGAAATTCACAACCTCTAGTCCTCTACTACAAGAAAGTATTCAGTCCAAACACAAACAAGATGTAACAACTAAACTATAGCGTGTCAAGTTTCACTCTTCCTTTTATTTGTTGCTGAAGTTTTTGTGTTCTTGGTTTCACTCTTCCTTTTATTTGTTGCTGAAGTTTTCTAGATAATAAGTTATTCGTTTATCCAAAATTTCGAATATCCAAATATAGAAATTCACTATTTCAAATTTCACATACATGGTTATATACATACCTACCAACCTTCACCGTAAAGTCAACATAGTTCAACATACTTATTACATCTACCAGATTTATTTATTTTTATTTATTTTTTATTTTTTTATTTTTACTTGTAGAATGTATGGGATACAATATAAAAGCCATCATATATCTCCAAACTTTAACTAAACCTGCATTACTTATTTGTGCTATACAAGTAGACAATATATCTCCAAACTTATTAATATCTAACTTGATACTGACATTAGGCATTTGAATCTGTTGGGGTAAAATCTTACCCCTGGTTCTATGTGCCCGAGTCCTGAGCTATGCGAACCTGAAACAAAGGTAATACACGTTAGCCTCGCCTTGGATTTTATCCCAAGACCAAACTCCAGTGTGAGGATGAGTGTTTGTCCGGTCGGATGAGTTGTATAATAAATGAGAGTAATAAATATGAGTAATAAATGAGGGGAGAAAAGGTAATGCCTGAGTATTGAATGTGTTGGGGTATTTATAGTATCTCAATTACTGTACTTCTACTGTACCTGACACTATGTGCTTCTACTATACCTGACACTATAGGGAAACAAGGAGACGGTCTATGTACAGTGACCTATAGGCCACTGTGTATGTACTTGCTGGACATATCCCGTGAAACCTGGGACGGCATACTTGAAGAGTATATTCCATGAAACCTGGGACGGCGGCACTGTACATGTCTTGGTCTTTCCCAAGGCGCTTTATTATTATTATTATATGTATGCATGTGGTCCGGACCGGATGGTGTGAATGAGGCCCGTCCGGCATGGGTCATCCGGACACATACACGAACATGTCCCTCCCCCAAGTATTGTAGCTTTGATTTTAAATCAAGGGTACAATATTTGAAAACTGCTAAACAAACGGACAAACGCAATAAATGCGGGAGGTTAAAAGAATACCATGAGTCATGCTTAGGTTTTTGTGAGTGTGACACGTGTCCCACTTTGTCCTTTCAACGGTCATGATGCACTCTCTGACACGATTTGACATTTTCGTCCCATTCTTACTGTGCCTATAAATAGGGGGTGTATCCTCATTTTTACCACACTTCTCCTTTTCACTGTCTGCCTCCGAACGATTTGTGATCATCCTTTTCGTCTTCAGGTGCGTCCATCTTTCTCCTTACTTTCTTGTTTAGACTTTTCATTCCATCTCCTCTGGCTTTCAAGACATGTCGGACGACAACTCTACTCCGGACAACCAAGAGGGTCCGAGTGGTACCTCTTACGTTCCCAAGTTTGATATGCACATTCATACTTCTATTTTGAATGAGGCCGACGTAAGTTGGATTGCCAAGACCTATGGTATTCCGCTTGACCTGAATCCGCGTCCTGCTCCAGACGGAACAACCATCCTTGATGTGCCGGATGACGCAATTGGTTTATATGTTCATTTCTTCAAACAAGACGGTTTCAGGATTCCCATCTCTACGTTTCTTTTGAGGGTTTTGAAGTATTTTAGGGTCCATATTTCTCAGTTGGTGTTGATTGGTATAAACCGGACCACTATGTTTGAGATGTACTGCCGAGCTCTAGATGTTGATCCTACCGTTCTTCTGTTCCGGGTTTTTTACAAGCTCTGCAAACAAGGTCACTGGTTTTCTTTCCAAGCCCGGACCAGCAAAACTTACAAGCCCTGCTTCAAGGAGATAAAGTCCAGTCTCAAGAACTGGAAGAATCAGTTTTTCCTAGTTGATCGGAGGGCGATTCCTATTGCTATGCCGTGGCGTCAATCGGATTCAAACATCTCAGATCCTCCTCCGGCTGCCGGTTCTTATGATGAAGATTTAGTTGAGAGGCTCCGGGAGGTGATTATTCCCCTACACAAGCTGCACCCCAGCTTGTTGTATGCCGCTGGGCTTAGTTCTGTGTGGAAGTATGCCGGATATAAGCCTGTCTTGAAGGGTCCGGGGGGAGATGGTAATATGTCCCCTTATATATTTCGTTTGCCCTTTTTGTGCCTAACTTCTTCCATCTTACGTTTTTTTTCTTTGTTGTTGTGATGCAGTTGTTACCATGTATGAATTCCTTCGTTTTCTAAAATTTGACGGATGCAAGGTTTCGGCTGGAGAGCCTTTAGCCGAGGGGGAGGTACATGTGACTCATACCACCCCTCCGGCCGAGAATGTCGCAGCCATTCCTCCCAAATCAAAGTATATGCAGGTGGTTGAGGCGCCGAATGAGTTGGTGGTGGCCGCTAGGAAAAGGAAATAGGATCTAGCGGCAGCTAAAGCGGCTGCCGAAGGGCAGGGGGAGTCTAGAAAGAAACGTGCTGCTGTGGGAGGGTCTCGTGTGGTGAGGAAGAAAAAGCGCACTGAAGAATCGTCCGACCACGATTTGAGTTCCACACACATCTCCTCTCCGAACCCCATCAGCCGGGCCGGACCAGTTCACGTTCCCTCCGACTCTTCTCATCATGGAGAAGAGACAAATACTGAGCGGCTGATCTCCCTTCGCCATCAGAGTGGCGAGTTTGAGTCGCCTCCCTCTGGCCACCGATCTCCATCTGTAGACCCTGCCGGTAACGAGGAGGGGAATACTGCATTGTCTGTTCAACCACCGAGTCCGTCACTCGTCCATTCAGGTTTGTTCCGAGCGATTTGTTTGCCTTATTTGTACAAGTAATTACTTATGTTCTAACGTTTTTGCTACTTTCCAGCTTATGCTTCCGGAGCTCAGGACCTCTCATCCGGCCATGTGGGTGAAGGAGAGGGTGAGTAACCTGGCATTTCTTTGTTCGGCTCCCGTTCCTTTTCTTTAGTCTTTGTATCTTATTTATGGATTGTCCGTTACCCCCCAGGTACTTCTGGCGATCGTTTTAGCGACCGGCCCTTCACCCCCCAATGGGGTTTGACTGAGGGCTCCAGGATGAATAACGCTGCTAACTGGCGGGATATGCTAAAGAATCTGTTCACACCTGCGGATTATGAATTTTTTAATGATGGGATGTCTGATGAAGGAGCTCTCAAACGGTCTTGGCGTTCGCTGGGAATGTGCATGCAAACCCAGAAGAACGTGCTTCTGCGGTTCGAGGAGCTTTCCGAACGGTTTGCTGATCTCTCCCATAAGCATGAGTCTTGTAAAGATGTTGAGCTCCGGTATAAGGAGTTCAAAAAAGAGCTGTTGGGGGCCAAGGCTGAGAGAGATGCGGCAGTTGCAAAGGCTGCCCGAGTCGAAAAAGAGAAACTAGACTTGGTCGTTGTTGGGGCCGAACAGGCCAATAAGATCAGAGACCTGGAAGCTAAGCTCACCGCATCGGAGGCGGAGAACCGGAAGTTGGGAAAAGAGAGAGAGAGGATTTTGCTGTGGAGTGTGGGCAGGGATTGGTCGCTAAGCAGCGCTTGATCTGGGATTATTTCCCTACCTTTGCCTGACGGCTCCTTCGAAGTGCCGAATACAAGAAGAGCTTGTCTGTTCCATTCAACATGGCCATTGCTGCCGGATGGCTCAAAGGGGTACGGGAGGGTCGCTCCCCCGAAGATGTAAAAGCCATTTTGGATGCCTCATCCGGCTTCGATCTGGAGGCCTATGACAAGCTCAACTCGATTTATGATGAGTTGTTCGATAAGTGGTATCTTTATGTGGACAAGATTGCTAACGCTTACCTTCGGACTCCAGCGGAGTTGCAAAACTTGTTGCCGGATAAGACTCCTCCCAATCCTGGCCAAGGATTCTCCGGCTCTGCGTAGCCTTGACTTTTGTAATAGCTTAGCTTGTCTTTTTTATCAAGTGATGGTTTCATTTTGTATGAAAACTGTTAAACAATATTGTTTCTATTGCATTGTGCATGTTTGGAAATAACTATTCGTCCGTCGTTCGGCGGGCTAAAAATTTTGCCTTGCCAAACTTTTTGATTATTGCTGTGCCATGTATATATTTGTGTGATGAGTATAATCGTTTGATGAATATTATTCGGACTTTTAACCTTGTATGTAGTGAGCCGTGGACTTTGACCGTTCGGTGAATAGCACCCAAGTCCTCCCTATGTGAATAGCACGTTTGGGGACTCTAACCATTCGGTGAATAGCACCTAGGTTCTTCCCATGTGAATAGCACGTTTGGGGGATCTAACCATTCGGTGAATAGCACCTAGGTTCTTCCCATGTGAATAGCACGTTTGGGGGATCTAACCATTCAGTGAATAGCACCTAGGTTCTTCCCATGTGAATGGCACGGTTGGGGAATCTAACCATTCGGTGAATAGCACCTAGGTTATAAGTAATAGACATTGACTACGCATTCGATTGGAGGTAGCTAGCCGTCTGTCGGAGTCATTAACAACTTTATGTCTAACATCAATTTGTCAGAAAATTGCTATCATCCCAACTTGGAATGTAGCCCATATTTCATTTCATATACTTCAAATACACTTGGTTAAGATTACATTTGTTACATATAGCATCTTCTTAAGTTCATTGCATTTCAAGTGCGTGGTACTTCTCTGTCTTCCATCGTCATTAGCTTGTAGGAGCCGTTCTAAAAAGCCTCTATCACCCGGTACGGACCCTCCCAAGTGGGTCCTACCTTTCCCAAATTCTCCACTCTGCTAGCTTCGTTCTTTCAGTACACAAACTCTCCGACCTTGAAGGATACCGAACGGACTCTCTTATTGTAATACTACTCCACCTTAGACTTGTACTTTTCTTCCCTTATGGCCGCTGCTTCCCGTCTTTCTTGCAATAGATCTAAGTTTAGACACATTTCCTCTTCATTCATCCCTTCCTGAACCATCATGGTCCTGTGCGTCAGCATTCCGATTTCCGCCGGGATCACCGCTTTGCTCCTATACGTGAGACTGAATGGCGTTTCCCCATTACTCGTCTTTAGAGATGTTCGTCCCATTATCCGTGACGATGACGGCCGGCAGGCCGAACCGGCACACTATATTGTTCCATACAAATTTGATGACTTCTTTTCCTGTGGTTTTGGCCAAGGGTTTTGCTTTGATCCATTTCGTGAAGTAATCAATCGCGACTATGACATATTGAACCTTCCCTGGTGCCGCCGGGAGAGGGCCGAGGACATCCATCCCCCATTGATAGAACGGTCATGGCGCCATGATGAATGTCATGAGACTTTTGGGCAACTTAGGTACCGGAGTGTGTATCTGGTAAGAGTCACACATTTGTATTTCCTCCCTTGCATCTCGATGCATGGTTGGCCAGTAGTATCCCTGTCGGATAGCTTTTTGTACCACCGAGCGTGGGCCGGAGTGCATCCCGCACGCCCCCATGTGTAATTCTCGAATGACATAATTGGCTTGTAGAGGGCCGACGCATCGTAGCATAGGCATCAAATAAGACTTCTTGAAGAGTACGTCCCCTTCCATGACATATTGGATGATTTTCATGCGGAGGGATCTGGCTTCATTCTTGTCATCCGGCCATATCCCCTCCTTAAGACACCTTACTATCGGAGTCATCCAATTGTCCTCTTCTTCTTTCACTATCGCATTGACCTCCGATGCTTCCACCGACAGCTTGCTTAATACTTCCACCAGAATTTCCTTAGTGAGATGGTTGAATGCAACTGAAGCCAACTTGCTGAGGATGTCTGCCTTCTGATTTTGGTTGCGGGGGATGTTTGCTATTGATGAAGCGAAAAGTGTACCGCTTTTAAGGGGTCATTTAAGCCCTAAATCGTATTTATTTGATCAAATATTGCCCTAAATCGTTCCTTTTGTCATTTTAGGTACTTTTGAGGAGAAATCTGGAAAAGGAGGCATTTTGGACGTTTTTGGAGCATAAAAGTGAAGAAAACGACAAAGTCTCAAAAATCGGCTAAAAGTTACCTTTGACGGCGTCAGATTTTACTCTGGACGGCGTCATGGCTTGGCAAGAAAAGGTGGATGTGAAATTTACTCATGATAAGCCAGTGAAAATTGCATGTGAATTCTGACGGCATCACGCTTTAACCTGATCAAGGGCGTCACGGCTTAATTCAAAGAGGGACGGCGTCACGTTCAAGGTCTGACGGCGTCAAGCCTTGATAAGCCAGAACGGATTTTGGAGAGCTAAAGAGGGACGGCGTCAAGAAGGTCACCCGAGAACCCTAAAAGCGGTGAGGTGACGGCGTCACACTCCATAACGTGACGCCGTCAGATGTAAAAATCTATATATAGTTTTGCAATTCTTTGTCATAAGTGTGGAACTTAGTGTGGAATTTTTGGGAGAAAACCCTAAGACGATTTTAGCATCTTTTTCAAGGCTTTTTGCCTTGAGATCTTCCATGTTACATTGAAAGATAAGTTATCAATTAATCATTCAATATGTCTATGTGTTGTTTGATTTTATCTTGTTCTTGTCTTTTGTTTAACATGTTAGGCTAGATTTATCTTGTGTTTGCTTAGATCTAATGAAACCTAGCTATTGATTATTGGTTATTAGTGTGTTATTAGTTGTATTGGATGATTGTTTATCTATGTTAGGCTTAAGAAAACTGGCTAACTTCCTATTCGGTAACTTGCTTGAACGTCTTAAGAAACATGAACCAAATGCGTACTAAAGGTTTTTATGGTTGTATTTAATGCACAAGCGAATTCTAGTGATCCCATGTTAGGAGCTTCCTAGCCGGCTCGACATAGGAGTGAAGTAGGAGCTTGTAGAGTTGGGGAAGTACGTACGCCACCCCACGATTGGTATTAAGGAATACACCCGTCATCCACGCGACTAATACACACTAATCAACCGGTAAAAGATAGTTAGGGAGTAAGGAAATCTAAGTAAACACATTTCTCTACACTTAAGTTTTCACCAACTTTTTATTTTCAGTTATTTATTTTATTTGCATTTGTAGTAATTTGGGTTAGTTGACTAGCAACTAATTCCGCCCACTCTTTCAAACCCGAGATTTTACTTGCTTTCATAAAAAATATAAAAACATAAAAAAGAATCTTCCTCAACCCTTAGACCTATTAGAGTAGTCTTTCATACCTAACGAACACTATTCCCTGTGGAGAACGATCAATCCCCCGTACTTACCACTACACTATACTACATCGGTCAGGTACACTGCCTGGTGGGGTTGTAAGCCTCTTGAGATCCCTCGAGAGGTAAAACCTGTTGTAAGGTTGCAAAACCACGCATCAAGTTTTTGGCGCCGCTGCCGGGGAATAGTTATTGTTTAGGTTGAATTTTTATTTTATAGGTCTACTCACTAGATTCCTTTCTAGTGAGATTTTTATTTTATTTTTCTAGGTTTTCTGTAGTCTATCTTTTTCTTTGTGTGTTTGTTCGTAATTTTCATTGACTCTTCCGTTCACCATTATGGAGTACGCGAATCCACCATACCACCAACCACAAAGGCCATTCTACCCTATTGACATCTCGAATTTCAAACAATATCGAGATGAACCCATATATGATGCATGGACTCGTTTTAGAAATTTACTCCGAAAATTCCCTCATCATAGTTTCGCTTTAGCATCCCTAACCCGAACCTTTTACTATCGTGTTGGCCAATATGACCAAATGCGCATTGAGGATTTTGCCAATGGGGACTTTAGGGAATTAAGTGCTGAAGAAGCATGGGATGCCATAGAAGATTGTGCCCAATATTATTATAGGGTAGACAACCCAACAAACGTTAGTACAAGTCAATTGACCACAAATTTCGAGGATCATGAAACAAGTTTGTTTGGGGATGAATATGTTAGTGTTGAGATACCTAAGTGGATGTCATGTAATGCCATATTACAAAACAAACACATAGGTGACCTTGATATGACGGAGGATTTAGCCGAACATGATCACATTGATCAAAAAGACCTAGGTTTTGTGATTGATGACATCGAATCTCAAGAAACACATGATGAATCTTTTAGGCAGTTTGAATATAGCAGTCAGAATATTGAGGATGATCCGTATGATTTGGACATAGAAGTTGAAATGCCTAGAGAAGCACTTGAGATACTTGGGAAAATGTTTGGGTTAGATCCTACTAAAACGCATGATGAGGATATAGGTGAGCTTGACGTAAGGAATGATGAGGTAAGTAACATAAGCCCACCAAGTGCCCCACAAGTCCTACCATCATTTGAGGCACACACACCGCCCGTGACTTACCCGGAAGAAGTGGAAGAGACTATAGGAACCCCAATAGAGGTAGAACCCTTGGACCAAACACAACTAGAGGATATAGGTTTGAATGCTTATAGTGATCATAACCTTTCTTTTAGTTATATGGAAGTTCCTAGTTTTGATGAACCGGAGCCTAAACCAAAACCGTTACCTAATCTTCCATCCTTAGATGTGAACTTAGGAATTGAATTAGATCCCAATCCACCCATCAAACCATATAGTCCGGGTAGTTTTATGTTGAAGGTAGTAGACTCTAAGCCTTGTAGTGAGGAAGACAATATAGGGGTGAAAAATAACCTTTCATACTTACATCACCCATTCATGATTAATCACAAGAAACACTATGGGTTTAAACCAGGTTTATTGGGTCAAGATGGATTCCCAATTAGGAGTCTCTCGAAGTTGTTAGAAAATGATCCCTTTTTAGGAGGAAACTCAAAATCACCCATTGACCAAAGTGAACTAGGCAAGGTTATGATGAAAGGAGCACACCCCTTTGAGCATATAATTCATCCACCACTCTTTCCTCACGTGGCATACTCCTACCGAGCTGGTGTGTATCGCTACTATCACCCGCACTTAATCCTAAGTGTAGGGAAAACCTCTCCTTTATCCATTAAATAAGGGTAGAGTCAGGCTCATGACTCGAACAAAAACAAGCGCTTCTTGGGAGGCAACCCAAGCGTTATAAGCTTTATTTGCTTTATTTGTTTGATTGTTTGTTTATTTAATTTTATTTGTTTCCGTATGCATTTCTTATTCTTTTTGTTTACTGTTCATGTCTCAAATATAAATTGTGAAAATGCTTTATTTTGTTTTTAACTTCGTCTTAACTACATATAAAGGTATTTTGCAAAAGATAAGTGTAAGGGAAATCCAAATTTGTTTTTAAGAACAAGATTGAACATGAACGATAACAATGAGATATAAGCATGCATATTAGTATTTGTTTGAGTCAAATGCTTGTATCGAGTCATAATGAAGTTTTGCAGGAATTCCAGGAAGTAAGGTAAAGGTTTTTCCAGAAATTTTCCGGAAACTTAACATGAGAATTTTTGTCAGGTCATTTCTGACGGCGTCAGGGTTTATAACCTGACGGCGTCAGATTTAATTTTCAGAAATTTTTGAAAGTTTTGTTTTCATAAAAAGTTTTTATTAAATCTCCAACTTATAATCTCCAGGAATCTGCAAAATTATCATTCCACAAGCATTATATCTTTATATATAGATTTATCCCGCCGATGCTATGCAGGTTTTCGTGTTTGTTTTCTCAGGTTTAACAGGTTATTTTGGACAAGGAGATGTATGTGGAATCAAGCTTTTGGCGATGCATTAGTCTTGAAGCTTCTACATTACCTTGGAAGAAGATCTAACCATGTTACCTCTTTATCCACCGAACGAATCAGGGGAGTATTTGATTTTATTCTTTTACCTTTTCACTTTTACATCTTGTTATTTGAACATTGGGGACAATGTTCATCTTAAGTGTAAGGGGAGGGTAAAAGTACGATTTTAGAGAATACTCTTGCGCTTGATTTTTGTTTGTTTGATGGTAGATGTGTAATAAAACTGAGATAAATACCTGTTAAGGCAATTTTAGTGCCAAATTTAAAATTTTTTACAACATTTAGGAGTGAAACTTTGATCTTAATGAGCGTCTCACGGATAGGAGTTATATGACTAGCACAAAAACCGTACCACTAAAAAAATTTTCCACCCCCAAATATGTGAGGTTCGCCCCTAGAATTGGTAGGAAAAGCATTTATGCTATGATGTGTGTACCGGTAGCACTTAGATTCTAGAACTTGCGTTAGGACCATTCCGAGGCCACAAGTGAGACTACATTCGTGTAGTTAGATTTACTACATGATAAGAGGCATTAGGATTAACCCATTGTTTTACACCTGTGTTTTTGTTATAATTACTTTGGCTACATTAGTCAAGTAATTCTCCCACACCCTTTGCGTTGTACTCATTTTTAGTACACGATACCCCTAGTACACCCCTCAGAGCCTATCTTTTCGTTTCGACCTTTAAGCATTTTACTTAAAGGAAGAATTTGTTTACACCCCACTAAAATGTACACCCAAATCGCCTTAGCCTACCTTGTATGCACTCATTTTTAGTGCATTATTGTGACAACATTTGTTTAAACCCAAGTTAATTATCTAGTTGATTACATGGTTGCTAAGTCGAGTCATATCCTTGTACATATTGTTTTGGGACGATTGGGACTCATGGGTAAAGTACTAGTGTAATGGAGTAATGGGGAAGAACATCATTTATTACCCCCATATGTGCTAAATATTTTAAAAGTACTCCAAGTTTTTCAATTATCTTAATTCGAGTCATTAGAATAGTTATTTGTAAAAGTTATGTAAAAGTTTAAGTGTAAGGGGAATGCAATGCCCCTATGATGTATTATTTTGGATGGTAGGGCAAGAATGTATGCAAAAAAAAAAAAAAAAAAAAAAAAAAAAAAAAAAAAAAAAAAAAAAAAAAATCGAAAAAATCAAGAAAAATACAAAAAAATGAGAAAAAGAAAAATAGAAAAAACATACGCACTACCATCCCGTTTCATTTTATGTTTGTTTAATGTTTTTGTTATTTTCTTTCATTAGCTTAAGATTGAGTCGAGTCTTGGCTTAGCAACATTGTATAGTACATGTAATCGATCAAGATCTTTAACTCGCCACCAGTAAAACATCCTTTATCCAACAAAACCGTGTTTATCATATCCCTACACCTAACGTTATAACCCATTTGAAAGCCCTCTTTGATAGTTTATCTTAGGTGCTTACGCCTAGTGGAGGAGGTTTTCGATCCTTTCCCAAGCCTATGGTAATCTATTTGCTATGACAGGTAGTGAGAGATATTATCCGTTTTCATTTATGAGATTTGTTTTGATGACACTTGAGAGATGTGAGTATCTAAACACTACTTGTGAGGTGCTAGTTTATAATCTCCGTGCTTATTATGATTAAAGTAGAACGATTATTTGTTGTAATTACTTTTATGTTAGTATTAAATGACCCCTAACTTGTATTTTGATTAGAATAAAAGCGCATTTGCTTGAGGACAAGCAAATCTCAAGTGTAAGGGTATTTGATGAAGCGAAAAGTGTACTGCTTTTAAGGGGTCATTTAAGCCCTAAATCGTATTTATTTGATCAAATATTGCCCTAAATCGTTCCTTTTGTCATTTTAGGTACTTTTGAGGAGAAATCTGGAAAAGGAGGCATTTTGGACGTTTTTGGAGCATAAAAGTGAAGAAAACGACAAAGTCTCAAAAATCGGCTAAAAGTTACCTTTGACGGCGTCAGATTTTACTCTGGACGGCGTCATGGCTTGGCAAGAAAAGGTGGATGTGAAATTTACTCATGATAAGCCAGTGAAAATTGCATGTGAATTCTGACGGCGTCACGCTTTAACCTGATCAAGGGCGTCACGGCTTAATTCAAAGAGGGACGGCGTCACGTTCAAGGTCTGACGGCGTCAAGCCTTGATAAGCCAGAACGGATTTTGGAGAGCTAAAGAGGGACGGCGTCAAGAAGGTCACCCGAGAACCCTAAAAGCGGCGAGGTGACGGCGTCACACTCCATAACGTGACGCCGTCAGATGTAAAAATCTATATATAGTTTTGCAATTCTTTGTCATAAGTGTGGAACTTAGTGTGGAATTTTTGGGAGAAAACCCTAAGACGATTTTAGCATCTTTTTCAAGGCTTTTTGCCTTGAGATCTTTCATGTTACATTGAAAGATAAGTTATCAATTAATCATTCAATATGTCTATGTGTTGTTTGATTTTATCTTGTTCTTGTCTTTTGTTTAACATGTTAGGCTAGATTTATCTTGTGTTTGCTTAGATCTAATGAAACCTAGCTATTGATTATTGGTTATTAGTGTGTTATTAGTTGTATTGGATGATTGTTTATCTATGTTAGGCTTAAGAAAACTGGCTAACTTCCTATTCGGTAACTTGCTTGAACGTCTTAAGAAACATGAACCAAATGCGTACTAAAGGTTTTTATGGTTGTATTTAATGCACAAGCGAATTCTAGTGATCCCATGTTAGGAGCTTCCTAGCCGGCTCGACATAGGAGTGAAGTAGGAGCTTGTAGAGTTGGGGAAGTACGTACGCCACCCCACGATTGGTATTAAGGAATACACCCGTCATCCACGCGACTAATACACACTAATCAACCGGTAAAAGATAGTTAGGGAGTAAGGAAATCTAAGTAAACACATTTCTCTACACTTAAGTTTTCACCAACTTTTTATTTTCAGTTATTTATTTTATTTGCATTCGTAGTAATTTGGGTTAGTTGACTAGCAACTAATTCCGCCCACTCTTTCAAACCCGAGATTTTACTTGCTTTCATAAAAAATATAAAAACATAAAAAAGAATCTTCCTCAACCCTCAGACCTATTAGAGTAGTCTTTCATACCTAACGAACACTATTCCCTGTGGAGAACGATCAATCCCCCGTACTTACCACTACACTATACTACATCGGTCAGGTACACTGCCTGGTGGGGTTGTAAGCCTCTTGAGATCCCTCGAGAGGTAAAACCTGTTGTAAGGTTGCAAAACCACGCATCAGCTATTCGGAACTTTCGAAAGTGGCTTATGTTGCTTTTTGCTTCGGCCAGGTATTTGATCATATTCTCGCTGCAGGCCACGAATTCGCCGTTGATTTGTCTGGAAACCAATTGGGAATCCACCTTTACGAACAGTGCGGATACCTTCATTTCCTTGGCCATTCTCAGTCCGGCGAGCAACGCCTCATACTCCACTTGATTGTTTTTGCTTTTGAAGTCAAGTCTGAGAGCATATGTGTATTCGGTTTTTGTTGGACTAATCAGAACCAGACCTGCTCCGGACCCACTTTTCCCTGACGCCCCGTCCGTATAGAGCATCCATTCATTCTCTTCATCTGGATTCTTTGGTTCGGTTGTTACTTGCTCCACCATTCTTCCGTTACTGTCCACGGGGATTTCATTTATGAAGTCAGCCAACACCTGGCCCTTGACGGCATTTCTGGGTTCGTATACTATGCCATACGTTCCCAGTTCGATCGAATATTTTGCCAACTTTCCAGAGGATTCCGCTTTACTCAGGATCTGGTTGATTGGTTGATCGGTGATGACCTTGATTGGGTGTGCCTCAAAATACCTCCGGAGTCTTCTGGACGTGTGGAGCAGTGATAAAGCTAGCTTTTCCAACGGAGCATAATTACACTCGGCCTCATGCAGAGTCCTGCTATCATAATGTACTGGGAGCTGTTTTCCATTCCGTTCGACCAGCAGAACGGCACTGACCGCCTCCTTCGTAACGGCCAAGTAAACACATAGTGTTTCCTTCGGCTTGGGGGAAGCTAAAGAAGGAAGGTTGACAATGACTTTCCTGAGTTCTTGGAAGGCCTTTTCTGCATCCTCCGTCCAGCGATATTCATCCTTGTTGGTCTTCGTGATATTTTTCAAAGTTTCGAATAAAGGAAGGGCTCTTTCAGCCGATCTGGCAAGGAACCGGTTCAAGGTGGCTAGTTTCCCTGACAAGCTTTGCATCTCCCTTAGTGTCCGGGGGGGGGGGGGGGCTGCATATCTGTAATAGCCTTCGTCTTTGCTGGGTTCGCCCGTATACCCTCAGATGTTACCATGTATCACAAGAACTTTCCCTCCTCAACACCGAATGAACACTTTTTGGGGTTAAGCTTCATGTTTATCCTCTTGAGATTGTCAAATGTTTCCGCTACATCGGCAAACAACGCTTTTTCCGTCGAACTCTTGATCACCATGTCATCGACGTACGCTTCTAGGTTCCGGCCGATCTGAGATTGGAAGGCTGAATCCACCAATCGCTGTTACGTGGCTCCGGCGTTCTTTAGACCGAACGACATCTTAGTGTAGCAGTAAGTTCCTTGGTCTGTGTAGAAGGCTGTTTTTTCCTCGTCCTCTTCAGCCATTTGCACCTGGTGATACCCCTTGTAGGCTTCCAAGAAGCACTTATATTTGGAGCCTACTATCGATTCTATCTTCAAGTCAATTTCTGGGAGAGGGTAATAATCTTTCAGGCATGCAGAGTTAACGTTCTTGAAATCGATACACATCCTCCAGCTTCCGTCCCCTTTTTTTACTAACACTGGGTTTGATATCCAGGTGGTATATTTGACCGACCTTACTATGCCCGCCTTTAACCATTCGACCACTTCCTTCGGCACTGCTTGACTTTTTTCTGTCGAAAGGGTTCTTCTTTTTTGACCGACAGGGGTGATTGACGGATTGGCATTCAGTGTGTGTTCTATGATTCGTCGGGGAACGCCCATCATGTCGGTTGGCTCCCATGCAAAGATATCCAAGTTCCTCTTGAGGAGGGCCTTTAGACTTTCTGATCCGGAAGGAGACAGATTTCGCCCTATAGTTACGAGTTGATCCGGGTGGGCCAAATTTATAAGGACTTCTTTGGTCAGGCTAACTTCTTTTTGCTCTTCCTTTTTCTCCTCATCCTCCACCATTCTTCTCTTGTCTAATCCCCGGCATTCATATACCGAGGCTGTTTGTGTGACCAACGTAGCTATTCCCCTGGGAGTGGGGAACTTCATCATTGAATGAATGGTTAAAGGGATAGCCCGTAGCTTTTTTAATCCCGTCCGTCCGATTATTATGTTGTAGGGAGAGGACGCATATACCACAATGAACTTCATGGTTGTCTGGGTGCACAAACCGTCATTCCCAAAGCACACGTCGAGCTCTATTTTTCCTAACGGTTTTACCTGTTCCCCTGAGAAACCTGCCAAGGTCGATGCCGTCTCCACTATCTTTGCCCGGATGGATGGATGTAAGTTG
>CP139501.1:6466332-6604210 GCA_021014915.2 Artemisia tridentata subsp. tridentata | reverse complement strand
GTTTCCTTCACGCTATTCGAGTTTCATCATCCATTGCTTATCCGATATCCTAAATCTTATCGTTTACATCTATCTTTTGGCATAATTAATAAACGGCCTTAGATTTATGTCGGAGAGCCCTTACCTTTAAGACATTGAGGACAATGTCTCGTTTTAGTCTGGAGGGGTAATCTTTCGATTTGATTTTTGCCTTGCATTTTTACCGTTTTCTCATGCAACCCCGTTTTTCCTCAAAAAATTGAAAAAATCCAAAAAAAATGAGAAAATTTAAAAATTTTTGCAAAAATATAATAAATTTTGACATTTTTGTTGACTTTCCGCTGGTGAGAGTAGGAATAAAATTCTGACTTGACCAGGGCGTGTTGAGCCCTAGCTTGTCCCCTTAACCATTTATAATCTATAAGCTCGTGCTAGTCTTTTACACAAGGAGCTATAAAACGCGAATTCTTTTTAAGAGTTTGCAAGTTCCCGTATTTGACTTTATATATGCATGGCTTGATTATTTGGCTAAGCATTCGCGGATCTTATTATTTAAGATTTTAAATTTGCGAAGAACGAGAAATGATAGAGTTGTTTATAAGTTAGATTGCTAAACGTGGAGTAGTTGGTTCTCTTTAGAGCTCATCGAAGTTATTTGTGGCTTTTTGTTCCCATAAGCTTGTTTCACCAAAAAAATAGTAATCTAGGAATAATTAAAGCTATTTTGGTTTTGGCGATAATTAGTTTTTAATTCTTCCTTAGAGAATTCTTGCTTATGAAAGTTGGGTACACATCAAGGTACTGTCAGTGTTACGGTGTAATAGACTATTCCATCTTGCCGGCTCGCAACCGATGTTGGGATTGTTATAAAAGCCGTAGGACTCGGGGTTTGGCAAATATATAATGAATAATGAAGAATAATAATAATCCAAAGCCATAAAAAGTTTTCTGCATCTTGCCGGTTCGCAGCCGATGTTGTAGACTTCTAATAAAGGCAGAGGAAAAATTCCAAGGTCATAATAGACTATCACATCTTGCCGGTTCGCAGCCGATGTTGTGATTGTTATAAAGGGCCAAGGACTTAATACGTTAATGTGCTTAATAATGTTAAAAATGCCAAACTTCGACTCCGGGGGTGTCCTAATAAAGGCTTCCGTCTCTGGACTCGTAGATGAGTTGTTTCGGTCGCAAATAAAAGGGATATCCTCAAAATCGTGTTAAATCAGAGACCTTGATGTGGACCTCATTTTTGTATGCAACGGTTTTCGAGGGAAGGTTTGGAAACTACTTAGCGTCTAAACTAGGTATCTTTATCGGATTAAAAATTATCGAAACGAGAATTTGAAGAAATTCATCTCTCACCAAAAATAAAATAAATAGAGGAAAATAGGAGTTTGGGAACAAGGAGTCCACAATTAGCTTTCTGAGTAGTGTTGGCAATCTAACTTGTAAATAACAATGATTTCGTTTTTAAGCTTAGTTTGGGGGCTCGTGAAAAATCAGGGACGACGAATTTTATCCGTATGGTCACTTCTTTATGAGTCGTGTTTCCTGCTCGAAGATCCTAAAAGTTATCGTCAGATAATGATTGTCAACAAAGCCGTCACATGAATAATGAGAAAAATACAAAAATAGAATAAAAGGAAATTCGGGGAGTTTTTAGAACTTAAGGTTTCTCAATCTATTTTGAAAATTTTGCTACTTCTCAAAGTTAGTAAAAAGAGATTGAAAATTTTCAGTTTTGAAAACGTGTTCCTATAACATTGCATGAGGACATTGCAATAGCTTAGTCTGGGGGAATTTTGGTATGTGCTTAAACACATACCATTTCTAGACCATATCCGGACCCAAAAAGACCAAAATCCTGACCAAAATGCCAAATATATTGTGTTTTTGTGTTTTTACATATGCAGGCACGGATATCGAAGAAAAAGACAAAAATCAAGAAAGAACCGGAAAAACGAGCACGAGATATGGAAGTATTATTTTTAGCCGATGCCGGGAAGTAATTATGGTCAACAAGTCAACCCAAGTCCTCCATCTATCAGAAGTTGTCAAAATTAGCCCTTGGATCCAACTTTGAAAAAGTGGCAAGATCAGTCCCTCAAAAATCCAGAAAGTACACAATTGGTCCCTTGAAGTTAAAACATTAAAATCTTTAAACACCAAATCCGGTTCTATTAAACTAACCCAACCCATTCCATAACTTTACCCAACCCACCTCACTTTAACTACCCAACCCAAAATAAACCCAACCTTTATCCAACCCAAATCCAAAATCCAAGTAACTAAGCCCAATCCCCTTAATTCCTTACCCAGCCCAACCTTTCTATAAACCCGACCCTAAACCAACCGGTCAACCCTTAAATAAACTTCGGTCAAAGTCAAAAATTAAATAAACACACACACTCCACTCACACACTCCCGCCCCCCAAAAATTACCCTCCAACCCAGAAATTACTATTCTAAGAACCCTAATATTACCGTACGGGTATTTACTACAATTAAGGGCAATTATGGCAATCATTGGCTCATCTAGAAGCTCCTGACACCAAGAATGACACATGGCAGCCATCGATTGGCCAAGACACGTAGCAATTTTAATCGTACGGCCAGAGATGAAGGAGTAGAGAGCAAGGATGATCTGAGGGCTGAAGATGATCCAGAGAAAGCACAATCCCTCGGATTGCCAGCATGTCAAGTAGGTCTAGACGGATCCACCTTCAGCTATAAATAGGAGGCTTAATCTTCATGATAGTGAGTTTTTAGTTTTATGTAAGGTTACTCTGTCAAAATTATTTCCTGTTTTGTAATTTCAAATTTCTTATTGTAACTTTTGAATTTTGTTAATGAAATTTCAATTTACTTTGATCCTGTTTTAGTTAACTTGTTTATTTGGAATTAGTTTATTACAGTTGTTATTAGTTAATTGCAAATCATTCCTAGTATAGTTCTGTTTTTAATTTCAATATTTTTTGTTCAAATACCTTTTAAAAAGTCCAAAAAAATATTCCAAAGATATTAAAAATACAAAAAATATTTAAAACACCAGCTTCAATAAGCTGTTTTTTGAAGAATACAAGCTTTATATAGGCTCCTTAGCTTAATGTAAGCTTTTGTCAAGTTCAGTTCCACCTTTGCTACACAAAAATCCAAAAGTCAACCAAAGTCAACTTCAGCTTATTTTAAATAAGCCAGCTTAATTGAGGAGTTAAGGCAGCCAATAAGGAGTCCAATTGGCCTGTCAAAAAGACAGGCAAGCTTAGTGAACCCCCTCTGTTCATGCTGAGGGGGCTTTGATTTGTAAGATCTCACTTAATTTTTATTTGAATATTGCATCAGTTAAAAGTAGTAGTTACTGTTTCATTGCTTGTGTTTAATATTGTTTAGTGTTATTTGAATGAAATTTGAGTTGTCTGATTCTTATTGTAGTGATCTGAGTTGAATTTTGAAAGTGTGACTGCATCTAATTTGTGGATCTGTGATTCTGAAATTAAATGGATTATAGTAGTTGTTCTGAGTTGGTTTGATATTAGTTGGTGTTAAGTGACTGAAATTGATACATACTGTGGTGATTTGAGGCTTAGCATCAGTGGTGATAGTGTAGATTGGATAGTACAGGGGTGTTTGGTTTAGACTGGTTAGCTGCATTAAAGGTTGATTCAGTAGGTGAAAGTAGTTTAGACAATTCATATAGGGTTCATATAGGATATATTAATCAATTAAACCAGTGCTCATATAGGTAAAAGTCAAAATCATTTAGTTACTTCATTAGTTGCATAATCTGTTAGTATTTAGGGCCTATATTCTCATCAAGCAGTTGCACTAGTAGTTTATTCATCTTAATTCAGTCACTCATTAGCTTAACACAACATAATTTGTTACTTAGGATCATTTAAAGTTCAACTTAGTCAAAGTTTTCATATAATCAAAAAGTCAAAAAAAATTATTATTGTTTTTTCAGAAATTGCACAGATCCTCTAGAGCACTTGTAGGATTTGATAGTTGTTGGAAGTAGATTTGGTTTGTTTCTCTGTGTACTCTGGTAGGTTTAAGATAGTTTGAAAAAGTTAGTTTACTGTGGTTTAAAATTGCACTAGCTTTGCCCATTTTTTTTGGTCTGCTGCTACAGAACATGTGCAGACTAGGTTGTTTATGGTCTGCTGATCTAGCCTGTTTTGTAGCCTATTGGATTAAGTTTAGCACTTGAATTTTGGGTTTGTAGATAGTCAACATAGCAAGGGTTAAAGGCATTATCTGGGATCTGGGTTTTGTGGCTTAATTGACTTCTTATTGAGGCCCCAAAGTTGGCTGATCAGCCATGCTTTTCTGTCTCAACTGTGGACTAATTAAGTGCTTATCTGATTAGATCTGAGTGCTTATTTGATCTCCAATAGTGATTTGAGCTTAATTAAGTGTGTTTGTTGGGATTTGAACTTTGTGGAATTTCTGGATAAGATTTGCTTATTTTTAGTGCTTATTGCAAGTGCTTATTTGACTGATCTGCTTATTTAGGTGTATTTCAGTTCTGATTTTATTTTTCCTAGATAGTAAACTTAATTTTAGATTTACTCAGAAATTTTCAGATTTTTCTAAATTGTTTTACTATTTTTAAATCATTTAAATAGCTTTAATTAGTTTTTAATTCATAAAAAAATTATTAAAAAGTCAAAAAAATATTTTTCTTTTTCCAAAAATTTTCTTTTATCAGATTTAATATAGGAAAATTATTTTTATATTTTTAGGTTTTAAATTTCACAAAATCATTTTTATTTACGTTTTATAATTCGTCGCGTAACGTTTTTAATTTCAAATTTTCGTTTTTAAAATTCATATGCTTAGTTTAATTGTTTCATTAGATTAATTAGTTAATTTCTTTTATAATTTCATTATTCATAGTATAAAATCACAAATCACCTCTCTTTTTCACACATTCACTACACGTATTCGACACCGGAACAAAGACTCGATATTCGACCTTCGTTGGGAAACGACCCGGGGAAAACGCATACGTTGAGTTTTACCCTTGGAAAAAAATACACTATAAAAATAACAAATCATGTATGTGACTAAATAACCAAAACAAACATGCTTTGTGTGACTAAATATTACAAAAGGCCACACAAACATAAAATTCATTTGGCCATTGGATGATCAATAGTCACACAAAATACACATTTCTTCACTTAAAACAACATATGGTCACACTTATTAACACTTTTGGCCACTTTATGCTTAATTGTATGTGACTAAATACCCAAAACAAACATGCTTTGTGTGACTAAATATTACAAAAGGCCACACAAACTAAGAATTCATGTGACCATTGGATGATCAATAGTCACACAAAATACACATTTCTTCACTTAAAACAGCATATGGTCACACTTATTAACACTTTTGGCCTCTTTATGCTTAATTGTATGTGACTAAATACCCAAAACAAACATGCTTTGTGTGACTAAATATTACAAAAGGCCACATAAACTAAGAATTCATGTGACCATTGGATGATCAATAGTCACACAAAATACACATTTCTTCACTTAAAACAGCATATGGTCACACTTATTAACACTTTTGGCCACTTTATGCTTAATTGTATGTGACTAAATACCCAAAGCAAACATGCTTTGTGTGACTAAATATTACAAAAGGCCACACAAACTAAGAATTCATGTGACCATTGGATGATCAATAGTACACATTTCTTCACTTTAAACAGCATATGGTCACACTTATTAACACTTTTGGCCACTGTTTTTTAAATTGTATGTGACTAACTCGAAAAAAACAACACACGATGTGTGACTAAATCATCACAAACGTCACATTTATTATATTTTCGTGTGGCCATAGGATGGGAAATAGTCACACATACTGATGAATCCAACAAAACTTGTGCCTAATTAGTCACACATATTCGGGTTTTGGTCACTCTTTTTCGATGAAAACGGCCACAAACTAAACAATGTGACCATATGATACCTACGGTGGCGCGACTTTTTGTCACACACACCCAAAAAAACGTGTGTGACTATATGCATATAGTCACGCATTTCCAGTGTGACGATAGGCAGAATCTGTACCAGTGATTTAGAAATGTGTTTTTGAATGATTAATGCATAGTTCGTGTTTTTTAGTATATGATGATTGATTATGTTTTGTTTTAGGTGTCAAAAAGTGTCTATGCGTGTGATGTGTACTTGATGCAGTTGTGGTAATAATGTGATGCAATATTTACTTGTTTTTGCAATATAATGCTAGATTAGGTTATGCGGAGAGCGTTTTAGGTGTCGAAAAGTGTCTGTGTGTGTATATATGCTTGATGCAGTTGTGGTAATGATGTGATGCAGTAGTTGTAATGAAGTTATGCTGTAGCTTATGTATTGTAGCAAATATTTTTTGATTAGGTAACATGCAGTGTGTTTTAGATGTCGAAACATTTCTGTGAGTGTATTTGAATGATTGATGCAGGAGTTGTAAAGAAGTAATGCAGTAGGTTATGTTTTGTGGCAAGTATTGTTCGATTAAGTAGCGCACATTGTGTTTTAGATGTCGAAAAGTTTATTTGAGTGTTTTTAAATGCATGATGCAGTATTTGTTATATAAGTCTAGGTTCTTGTATGTGTCATATAAGTCTAGATTAGCTCAGACGCGTAGTGTTTTAAGTGTTTAAAAGAGTTTATGTATGTTTGAATGCATGATGCAGTAGTTGTTATAAGTGATGTGGTAAGTTATTGTATGTGTCATATAATTCTAGATTAGATCAGGCGGGTAGTTTTTTAAGTGTCAAAAAGTCTTTTTGTATGTGTTTACTTGATTGATGCAGTTGTTGTAATGCAGTGATGCAGCAGGGTCTTGTATGTGACATTTAAGTGTATATTAGGTATAGTGTGTAGTGTTTTAAATGTTTGAAAAGAGTTTGTGTGTACGTTTGAATGCATGATGTAAGAGTTTTAAAGAAGTGATGCAGTATGTTCTTGTATGTGTCATATAAGTCTAGATTAGGTCAGGCGTGTAGTGTTTTAAGTGTTTAAAAAAGTTTGTGCATGTCTTTGAATGCATGATGCAGTAGTTGTAATGAACTTATGTAGTTAGTTCTTGTATGTGTCATATAAGTCTAGATTCGGGCAGGCGCGTAGTGTTTTAAGTGTCGAAAAGTGTTGTGTATGTTTTTGATTTATTGATGCAATTGGTGTAATGCAGTGATGCAGTAGGTTCTTGTATGTGGCATATAAGTCTAGATTAGGTTAGACATGCAGTGTTTAAAGTGTCGAAATGGGTTTGGTGTGTTTGAATGATTGATGCAGTTGGTATGATGCAGTGATGAATTAAGTTCATGTATGTGGCATATAAGTCTAGATTAGTTTTGGCGCGCAATTGTTTTAAGTGTCGAAAAGTGTTTTTCTATGTGTTTGATTGGTTGATACAATATTTGTAAATTTGTGATGCAGTAGGTTCTTGTATGAGTCATTTATTAGGTCATGCGGAAGTAGTTTTAGTTGTCAAAATGTGCTTGTATGTGTTTTTGAATGCTTAATGCAGAATTTGTAAATGAAGTGATGCAGTAGATTATGCTTTGCAGAGTATGATGCTTTATTAGGTCACACGTAAGTAGTTTTAGTTTTTGAAATCTGCTTGTATGTGTTTTTGAATGCTTAATGCAGTAGTTGTAAATGAAGTGATGCAGTAAGTTATGTTTTGCACCATATGATGGTAACGGAAATGTGAATGTTATTACTGAACAACCAACAACAACTCCACTTATTCCGGATGGTTCCTTGAAAACAATGGCTTTATTTGATTTTTGAAACCTCACTTTTTAGACCTTATTATTAACTTTAGCTTATCTGATCCGCTTATATTTCTTAAGCTAAGGATATTTTCAAACTCATTAGCTTATTTGAACACCTTATTTATGTTCGTATAAAAAAATATCTAGGTATTGAGTGTTTGTTGAGTATATTTATATCTTGTTGCAAATCATAGACTTCTTTATGTGCGCGAATGTGTATTGAGTGTTTGTGTGAATCCTTAGATAATAATGAAGAACAGATGGAAAAAGTAAAAGATGTAAGTAATAAAACAAAAACAAAAAAAACAGAAGGTCTGCTGCGGTTGAGAAGGATGCAGTTATTGAACCTAAAGCATCTAAAATGAAAAACAAGCGTAAAAGGACTGCTGAAGATAAAGATTTAGAATATGATGCTAAATCTTTGAAGCGAAAAATGATGGTTGCTGTTTATAAAAATGATGGTCAAGGCAATCAATAAAAAAAAGAATAAGACAATCAATCGAAAAATGATTGTTGACCGGATCTAAACACACAAGTTGTGTTGGAGATACTTTGAGTATATACTTGATAGCACGCGGAATTTACTACCAAGTACTTAGAAGAATACGAGTTTGTGTTTGGTGATTGATTAACTAAAACAATAAGAACACACGATATCAACCAAACTATCACTTCAATATATCGAACGATTACAATTATAAACGTGGAGGATATTAGATGTATTCGATGTGTATTGTATGTATTGTATCTTATATTAAACCCTAATCTAAGGATCTCCTTTTATAATGTAAAGAGTCCTTTACACGTTAAACATCTAACCGTATCATTCTATACTAATAAGATATTTACCATATCTTTTCTATAATTATCTTCACACGGTTTCACCTTGATCTCATAAGCAGTTCTAACTGTTCTTCCTTCAGCAGTCTTAACTGTTCTTCCATCAGCAGTCTTAACTGTTCTTGTATCAACAGTCTTAACTGTTCTTGTATGCTTCAACCGTACAAACTGCTTAAGTTTAATTCCCAACAATCCTCCCCTAAACTTATGATTTCAATGTAAATCAATAAGTTTCCTGGATTAAACTTCTGATTAAGTTGATGGGGTGGATTCTTTCAAACACTTATCTTTAAACTCGAAACACTTTGGGAATTATCTTCACATATTGTACTATTTTGGTCAACTCTTCAAAAATTACCAAAAGTAATTTAATTCCATCAAGGAATTAATTCCTTATACCAACCCAAGAGTTAATTCTTCATATCAACCACGCATTGAATGCCATTAAACCTTCATTAATTCTATAAAAACTCACATATCCACACAAAATCTTCTTCAATACAAATCTCACAATGAACTCTTCTCCACCAAACATCATAGAAATTTCATCTGATTCTTCTTCTGATTCTGAAGATTCAGGTTGGAACAACTACTTTCCACTAAACTATTCTTCAACTTCAAGAGTTAATCTTTCAAAGAAAAAAGACTAAAATATCCTCATCTGAAGAAACTTCCTCCGATGAACTTCCTCCTTATGTGGATGATTCATCCTCCTCTTCATCTGACTCGTCTAACTCTTCTGACTCTTCTGACGATGATGAACTTCAAAAACTATCAGACTTACTAACCAAAGAATTTGAGAAAGCAGCATCATCAGTGAAGATCCCTGTTCCAAAGAAGAAGCCTGAGAAGAAGCAATTTCCATCTCCAAGATCAGTAATACTGGCACTTCCCTGCAAAAAGGTGTCTGACCTTATGGGTAGCAGAGGAGCTCGCAGCAAAACCGTGCCGGATATCACTGGAAAAGAAAAAGGAAAGCTTGAGTAGTTTGTGTTGTGTAGGTTGTTTTGTTGGTTTGTGTAGGTTGTGTGTTTTGTTGGTAGGTTTTTTTTGGCTTTTCCTGTGTGAAGCTTTTGTAATGAATCCATCTCTATAATGAATAAACTTTAAGCACTTCTTTATAATTCATCTCTGACTTCTTAATTCCTCCCCTGAATTTCATAATCATCAATCATCTTTAACAGCAACTAGAACAATCTTTAATCGCCCCCTGTTTGGAAGAATCCGCCCCATCAGATGAACTAGAACATAGTATCCAAGCTCAGCATCAAATAAGACCATTTGTACAAGTTACCATCAATTCAGTTGTTTAGTGTCAAACTGCTCTCAACACTTCCAGATGTATTACCTTCTGAGAGAGGTGTATCACAGAGCATAAACTCAGTAGGAACTAAGTTTTTAACAATCAGTACAAACTGGTGAAGTCAGCAGTTCAGACTGTTTACTCCAGCAGTACTAACTGTTAGCAAAAAGTTTTCAGAGATAAAATTAAATTTTAAATTTTAATGTGGATTCGAAAACATTTTTGTCCACTTATAGTTTTTAGCAAACTATCAGCTATGAACGGATTTGACTTGTCTTTACCAATAGCCGTTTGCTATGGACTAGCCAACTCTTCACACTTTAGATTTGGTGAGTTGATAACCAACCAGTTTTTGGTAAACTGTCAACCATAAACGGATTTGAGTAGTCTTTACCAGAAACCGTTTGATCTGGACTAGTTGATTCTTATGTTGATTAGACATGGTGAATCAATTACCATTTGTTGTGTGACAAGCATTCACACTTGACAATCCAAACCATCATACTTTTCAAATCACAATCCAAAGCAAAAAGCTTTTCTTAACCTAAAATGTTAGTCCAAAACCAAAGAAAACACAATACATAATATTCTCTTTTAAAAGTTATTTTATTTGACTAACAAATTCACAAGCAGTCTTAAAAACATTCAAGCAGTCTCAACTATACAAATAGCACAACTAACAGTACACAATCCAGAAACATTTACACATTAATCTTTTGAAGGATTAAGCATTCCAATACCTGTTACCAAGTACTGAAATCTGCTTACATCAAAACCTTTTGTTAAGAGATCAGCAAAGTTGTTATCAGTGTATATTTTAACAACTTGTATTAACTTCTTTTCAGCACAGTCTCTTATAAAATGATGTCTAATTTCAATATGTTTAGTTTTTGAATGTTGAACTGGATTCTTAATGATACACATTGTACTGTTATTGTCTATATGTATAATTGTGTTTAAGAAATTGTACCCATAATCAAGCATCTGGCTTTGAATCCATAAAACTTGAGCACAACAACTTGCAGCTGCTACATATTCTGCTTCAATAGTAGATATAGCCACCATAGTCTGCTTCTTACACTGCCAAGAAATTAATCTTCGACCTAAGAATTGACAACCACCTGTTGTAGACTTTCTATCCATGCTAGCACCAGCATAATCAGAATCAGAGAATGCAACAAGATCAAATGCAGACTCTTTAAGATACCATAGCCCCAAGTTAGGCTGTCCTTTAAGGTATCTGAAGATCCTTTTTACTACTGTGAGATGAGACACCTTAGGAGTCACTTGGAATCTTGCACAGGCACATACAGCAAACATGATATCAGGCCTAGATGATGTAAGATACATCAGAGACCCAATCATAGATCTATACATGTGCACATCCACATCTTCACCACTGTGATCCTTTAATAACAAATGTGTCTCCTTGTCAATTGGTGTGCTTGCAACCTTGGCATCTGTGAATTGAAATTTCCTTAAAATTTCACCAACATATTTATCCTGAGAGATAAATATACCATCTGACTTTTGCTGTACTTGAAGACCTAGAAAGAAGGTAAGCTCTCCCATAGAACTCATCTGAAATTGGTCTTTCATCAGCTTTTCAAACTCCTTACACATCTGTTTCTTTGTAGAACCAAAAATGATGTCATCTACATAAACTTGAACCAGTAGAATATCACCCTTGTCCTTTTTAATAAAAAGAGTTTGATCAATTTTCCCTCTATGAAACCCATTCTTCAGAAGATATTTAGCAAGAGTTTCATACCAAGCTCTTGGAGCCTGATGTAATCCATATAGAGCTTTTACCACCTTATAAACCTTGTCAGGATGCTCTGGGTCTATAAAACCTGGAGGTTGTGAAACATAAACCTCTTCATCAATAGTGCCATACAGAAAGGCACTTTCCACATCCATTTGATAGACCATAAATCCCATAAATGAAGCATAAGCAAGAAATAATCTTATTGCTTCAATCGGGGCAACTGGAGCAAAAACTTCCTCATAATCTATACCCTCCTCCTGAGTATAGCCTTGAGCAACCAATCTTGCTTTGTTCTTTATCACAATGCCCCTCTCATCCTTCTTATTCCTGAATGCCCACTTAGTACCAATCACTCTCATTCCCTTTGGTAAATCAACCAGAACCCAAACATTTTGAATCTTGAATTGAAGTAGCTCTTCTTGCATAGCTTCAACCCAACTTGATGAATCTAAAGCCTTTAACACATTCTTGGGTTCAACCTGAGATAGAAAACATACAAACATACACTCATTCTCATCTTCATGATATTTCTCTTCATAAACCACACTGAGAAAACCATGATGATCTGGGTCTTGAATTTGCCTTTTGGTCTTGACTCCAGATTGTACATCTCCTATGATATTTGTAAGTGGATGATTCCTATGCACAATAGTATGGGGAGTAGAAGGAACTGCATAGCTAGTAGGCATGTTTTGCAGACCATCTCCAAAGAAATCAAACTCATCAGCTTGGGAAGCAGTATCAACTGGTGAATCAAGATGAGGTTGACTTGGTCCAGCAGTCTCAATAATTTGCTCAGCAGTTGGAACTTGAGGTTGAGCAGTACTAACTCCATTGGAACTGCTCGTTGGAATTTCAGCTTCTTTACCATTCTGACCACTTGTTTCAGCAGCATCTTTCTCTTTGTCTACACCACTTGATGAAAGAATATCATCTTTCTTTGTAGAAGACTCATTCACAGAACTTTCTTCCATGACAGGTATGAAAATGCAATCATCATCTTCCTCTTCTAAACCTGCATCATTGTTAGTATTTGTACCTGTAACAGGCACATAATTCATGGAATCTGAAAGTCTGTCTATATCAAAAATCCAATCAGGACCTACACCTGCAACATTTGGTTTATTCTCCAAAAATTCTATGTGCAGATTTTCTTCTACTTGCTTGGTGCTTGTATTGTACACCCTAAAAGCCTTACTGTGCAGAGAATAACCAACAAAGAAACCTTCCTCAGATTTCCCATCAAACTTTCCTAGTTGGTCTTTGGTATTAAGGATAGTAACATGACAACCAAAAGGTCTCATGAAGCCTAAAGCAGGGGTTCTACCTCTAAGAAGCTCATAAGGAGTCTTATTGTGAGGTTGTACAACTAAAACCCTATTCAACACATAACAAGCAGTGCTAACTGCTTCAGCCCAAAACCAAGTTGGTAGCTTAGAGTCAGCTAACATTGTCCTAGCAGCCTCTATAAGAGTCCTATTCTTCCTTTCAGCTACACCATTTTGCTGTGGGGTTCTAGCTACACTAAACATCCCTCTTAATACCTTGTTCTCTGCAAAAGTCATCCATCACTCTATTCTTAAATTCAGTCCCATTGTCACATCTGATTACTTTAACCTTCTTATCAACTAGGTTTTCTACTTCAACAATAAGAGTCTTAAGTATTTCACTTGTCTCATCCTTAGTTTTCATAAAGAATACCCAAGAAAACCTACTATAATCATCAGTGACAACAAGGCAGTATCTCTTAAAATTCAAGCTATTCACAGAGGTAGGACCAAACAAGTCCATATGCAACATATATAAAGCTTGAGAAATAGAGTTCTGGGTCTTTGGCTTACATGAGGCTCTGTGTTGCTTACCCTTAAGGCAAGAAACACAATTTTGGTCATTGAGAAAAGTTTTGTTTGGTAAACCTCTTACCAATCCATGTTTAGCAATATTGTTAATGGTTTTAAAATTAACATGACCAAGCCTCCTGTGCCATAACATTGATTCTTCCAATGTGGCTTTTGCAACAAGACAAGTAAGTCCAACCTTAGGAACTAGTTTATTCATCTCAACACTGTATGTATTATCCTTTCTGGGGATTTTAAGCAATACTGGACTTTCATCAGGTAGCTTGAAATCAGGGGAAAGTATAAGACAATTAGTATTAGTAAATAAAACTTTGTTCTGTTTATCACAAATTTGTGATACACTGAAAAGATTGTACTTAAGTTTTGGTACATAATACACATTCTCAAAATCAAGGTTATCAGTTTTAATTACCCCTTTACCAGTAATTCTTCCTCCAACACCACCACCAAAGACAACTGGTCCTCCATCCAGAGCAATAAAGTCTGAAAGATATGACTTGTTGCCTGTCATGTGCCTTGAACATCCACTGTCTGAAAATCCTCTATCTTCTTTGCCATTTAAGGGATGTTCCTCAGTGTCTGAGAAAGCCATTAAACCCAAGTTAGCTGGTTCCTCATCTTCCTCCATGAAGCTCCAATCAAATCCAGCTCCATCTACAGCTACCATAGCCTTGGAAGAAGGCTCTTCAACATTAACTGTCCTCCTTGACCCTTGCTGATTCTGAAACCCTTGACCCTGGTTACTTTGTTGTCTTGGACCTCTGCATTCCCTGGCAAAGTGCCCCAACTTGTGACAATTAAAGCATTCCACCTTAGACTTATCATACCCAGCAACATCTCTTCCATTGAAGGTAATCTTATTCCCAGTCCTTTGGTAATACTTCTTAGCCCTGATGCTTATCAAAGCCAACTGCCACTTCAAATCCATAGCTTCCAAATCATCTTCAGCAATTTGAAGAAGGTCTTCATTAAAGATCTTTGACCCACTAGACTGTTCTGACACAAATGCATATATGGTCTCTTCAGTCAAGCCAGCAGTGCTAGTTTTTACACTAGCAGTGCTAACTGTTGGTATAGCAGTACCAACTGCTTCTTCATCTTCAAGATTAGAACTGTTTGAAGAAGATACAAAAGCCATATTCCCTGAACTGGAACTGGTGCTACCACTCTTCTTGACCTTTTGCTCAACAATCTTAAGATTATTGTAAAGCTCATTCATTGTCATATTCTCCAGCTCTGGTTTATTGCTCCAAACCACAACATAAGTGTTCCATTCAGCAGGTAAACTGTTTAGAAACTTCATGTTGAGGTCTTCTTGAGGTATCACAATCTTCAACACAGTAAGTTGACTGATGATCTTTTGAAGCCTATTAAAGATTTGATCCAAAGTTTCATTGCTTGATGCAGTGAAGTTCTCATAACTTTGCATGAGTAGGGTTTTCTGTGCCTTCTTGGTAGCTTCATTGCCACCAAATCTTTCCACCACTGCTTCAAAGAGAGTTTTAGCCGACTCGTAATGGCTAAAGTTCAGCACTTGATCATTAGGAATTGCCATTAGTAACAAATTCCTAGCCTTCTGATCATTCTTCTTTTTGATTCTCTCCTCGTTTGTAACTGGCTCAGTGTTAAGCTTTGTGACCTTGGAACCATCAGCACGTGTTTCTTCAACAACAACTGGTTTGAAGGAATCACCATTGATAATAATATCCCATAATGCATAGTCTTGCACCATGAAGTATTGCTCTATCCTGAGCCGCCATAAGTCGTATTCATTCTGTTTCAGCATGGGGAGTTTAGCAAGGATTGAGGTTTGAGGTGTCTCCATGTCCATCTTCTTGGATTGCTAGTGAGTAAATACTTCTGGTTCTTCTAAACTCAACGTATCAAAAACCTTGGGCTCTGATACCACTTGACCAGATCTAAACACACATGTTGTGTTGGAGATACTTTGAGTATATACTTGATAGCACGCAGAATTTACTACCAAGTACTTAGAAGAATATGAGTTTGTGTTTGGTGATTGATTAACTAAAATAATAAGAACACACGATATCAACCAAACTATCACATCAATATATCGAACGATTACAATTATAAACGTGAAGGATATTAGATGTATTCGATGTGTATTGTATGTATTGTATCTTATATTAAACCCTAATCTAAGGATCTCCTTTTATAATGTAAAGAGTCCTTTACATGTTAAACATCTAACCGTATCATTCTATACTAATAAGATATTTACCATATCTTTTCTATAATTATCTTCACACGGTTTCACCTTGATCTCATAAGCAGTTCTAACTGTTCTTCCTTCAGCAGTCTTTACTGTTCTTCCATCAGCAGTCTTAACTGTTCTTGTATCAACAGTCTTAACTGTTCTTGTATGCTTCAACCGTACAAACTGCTTAAGTTTAATTCCCAACAATTGTTGTTAAGAAAGGTAAAAAAGTTGAATCTGATAATGAAGTTAAAGATAAAGCTAGAAAGTATGAACCGGTGAATTTGCAAACAAGAATTTCACCAAGTAATTTGAAGAATATTATTGAATCATTTACTGATGGGCAGAAGAAAAGTTTACAAGAAATGGGTTTTGAAAATTTTAGTTCTGATTTTAACTTTGATTCTACACCCACAACTTTAGGAATGTGGCTTTGTAAGAATTTTGATGCAAAAAATTGCACTTTTGTTTTAAGTAATGATAGAAAGATCAAGATCACCCGGGAACTCATTCATCAAATTCTTGGAATTCCGATGGGTGATATAAAGGTTGTTGCTCTTCGAGAGACCACATCTTAAGATCCAACAATAGCAAAATGGAGAGCATCACTACCTTTGACTGTTTATGACCCTAAAGGATCTGATAGTAAAAAGAAAATTACAATAAGCATGCTAGAAGCATATATGACTGGAAGTACATATGAAGGTTGGGCTTTCAAAGTAGGATTCTTGGTTGTTTTTTTCTCTATTTTTGCACATAGGAATAAGGATGGTTCAGTAAACCAAAGATTTCTTCCATCGCTTGAAGATATTGAGAATGTTCCAAATTTGGATTGGTGCACCTATTGTCTTGAATGTATGCAAAAAGATTTAAAGAAATTTAACGCAAGAACCTCTTTTGCCAGACCAGTACTTCTTTTGGCGGTAAGTTATAAAATAGTTTTTAAATTTTTTTGCTTTAGAGTTAAAATTCTATTATAACCCAATTACTTCTTTATTTTTAAGCTTATATACGTCAATTCAACAATTTTCACAACTACCATCGTGATCAGAACATTGCCAGCATTTAAAGCGTGGGGTACAACATTGTTGAATCAGAGGGAGAAAGAAGAAATTGTTGAAGGTTTGTAATTGATAGAAGAACCAAAGAAGGTTATAAAAAAGAAGAAGAAAACCACAAAAAAGCAACTAGGTAAAATTTATGTTTGCATTTTTTTGAAAAAAATTGTAGATTGTTAATTGGTTAAAATGTTTATGTACTAACAGAGGTAGAAGATGCAAACCATGGTGTCACACCTCGCCAATGGCGGAAACGCGAGTGCAACATCATGGATATCATCACAACACTTGGAGTCTAAATAGAGAAAATACTACATGCAAACAAATAGAGCAAAGTACAAACACAAAGTGTCGTAACGATACCCCAATATAAATAATCCAAATAAAATCTCCAAGGAATCTCCATTAAAACAAAGAGTTAAAATGAAGGAAAATCTAGTATCTCAAACAAAATCCATTTTTAATCAAACTAATCTCAATGATAAGCCATCCCCAATGCAATCTAGGTCTCTTCTAATCGCGCCCTTCTATCTTAGCCTTAGAATGCTCACCTGAAAATGATGCTTAAAACGTCAACATAATGTTGGTGAGATTCATAGGTTTAAAACATACAAAACACCTTTATCATCAGTCTACTGTGATTATAAAACATAGCATAGCAGGACAGCAAAGATATATAGTTATTATACACTAGCATGCAATCATAGCTTACGGGACGGAACGTGCCCACCGATCCAAATATAAATTGGGACGGAACGTGCCCACCGATCCAAACACCACATCAATTGGGACGGAACGTGCCCACCGATCCAAGTTCACAATAATTGGGACGGAACGCGCCCACCGATCCAATATAATTCCCCTTCCGGTCGGACATAATAATAACGAGTAGAGCCACTAGGGCATCTTCCCACTCGTATAATCACCACAAATAAACACCATAATAACATGTAGTATAAGTATAATAACAATTACACGTCCATGCATTTTATAACCACATAATCACAGCAACTCAAAATAATTTAAACAAGCATCATCTCCATCCCAAGTTTAAAACAAAGTAAAAATATGGGACTATGAACTCACCTCAAATCCGCAGCTTCCAAGTTATCAACACACAAATCTATATCACACAAAAATAACAATCACGTTACACGCGACCAAACTAAAAGCCATAGCCCATGTAACACACATATGATGGATGTCTAAGGTTCATATAACCCACTATGGATTACCTAGACACCATACTAATCACCACCCAATACTTGACACTCACTAAATCCCTTAATTAACACTTTCAGAAACGCAGATTTCTAAAGTACTTTCACCCACATAAAATCACAGCGAATAAAGCTTCGCAACTCACACCAAAAATTCACCATGATCTTTCATAAGCATAAAAGCTTGTCCTAGAAGATCATGCACTAAAAACACACAAAAGTACCCAATGAAAAATCAAACATGACAACTATCCAGATTCGGATCTGATCGGACATCAAAAAGCCACAGAAGGCCTTATCCAAATTTCACTTTCAAAGCCACCTTTGACCTCAATACTTTTACCCTAATTCTGTCCCGGTTTAACAGTTTTGACACCTTAACTCATAAAATTCGTTTGACTGACTTCCCGACCTCGAAAACACTTGTGGTCGGACTTTTTGGAAAGCTCTTTCACTGAACTATAATTTAGACATAAAATTCATGATATAACTCATCTTAATCTATTAATTACAATCGTATCTTTACAGACCTTTAAATCTGCCAGATTCATGACTCTTTAGTTAACAACTTTTAAACCCTAATTACTTCACCAATTATCACAAGATTATTAATTATTGATTCCTACATGTTTAATATCATAAATTTACATATCTTAATATAAACCCTAGATCCACCATAATTTGTTACATGCACAATAAAATTTAATTACACAATTAGGGTTTACTAGACATATCTTAAATTGAATTATTGAACTCAAAAAAAAATCTTCTCCTCTTCCCTTGGGTGTGATCGACCGAAATTTGCAACAAGAGGGGAATGAGGGTTTTTGGGTTGTATTTATAGGCCTAGGGAAACCCTAAAGGGATAACTTTTCTACCAAGAATCCTAATTAGAATAAGATTTGTTTTCTTTTTTTTCTTTTCCTTTTATTCGGCCGAAATATATATTATATATATTTTTTTATTTTTTTATTAACTTTATTTATTACACTTAAAATCTTGTATTTTTGATATTTTATAAAAACCCCATATCAAAACCTAATGTCTTACGCGATAAACTCAAATTTTACGACAACCGGAAAAAATGTCATTTTCACTCAAAGTTTCCAAAAATAGATTTTTCATACTTAATATTAACATAACCCATAATAAACAACTCCACGTAACTTACTTACGCTCAAAACACTTGAACGAAGAATCGTTACGCAAAACCACAAAACCACAAAACTCCAAACAAATACACAAGTCATTTCTACACCACAAAGGCGATCAAAATGAACTTATCCCAAAATCCAACACTACTCAACATGACAAAATCTCACACCAAGGGATTTTGTGGTCAACACACGCACTTACACCATTTATATACCACCGATAATACACATATCACAATTAAACAAGTAATACACACCAAGCAAAATTAAATGAGTTGAGACTATAGGTCAAACTAACCTGCTAAAAATCACGGTTGTGACATTATCCCCCACTTAGGAAAATCGCGTCCCGAGATTTACTAGCTCGCCTCATCACTCTTCTCAGCAAATAATTTAGGATACTTGGACCTCATCTGATCTTCACGTTCCCAAGTAAACTCAGGACCACGCTTTGAGTTCCAACGTACCTTTACCAACGCTATCTTACCACGTTTCATACTCTTGACTTCTCGATCCATAACCTCAACAGGTTCCTCAACAAAGTGAATAGTCTTATTAATCTTAATCTCCTCTAATGGCACATGCGAACTAGCATCTGCCAAACACTTCTTCAAATTAGATACATGAAACGTATCATGCACACTACTTAATTCCTCAGGCAATCTTAACCGATATGCCACCGGCCCAATTCTTTCCGTAATTTCAAACGGTCCCACATACCTAGGTGCTAACTTGCCTTTCTTACCGAAACGTACAACACCTTTCCAAGGAGACACCTTCAGCATTACAAGGTCACCAACACTAAACTCCAAGGGCTTACGGCGATTATCCGCATAGCTCTTTTGGCGATCTCTTGCTGCCTTAAGTCTTTCCTTAATCTGAAACACCTTATCTGTAGTCTCTTGCACTATTTCAGGACCAATTAGTTGGCTCGTCCCAACTTCTTCCCATAAAATAGGCGATCTACACTTCCTCCCATACAACATCTCAAATGGTGCACATCTAATACTGGAATGATAGCTGTTGTTATAGGAAAACTCAGCCAAAGGCAAATGAGTATCCCAGCTTCCTCCAAAATCAATAGCACACGCTCTAAGTAAATCCTCCAAAGTCTGAATCGTTCGCTCACTTTGCCCATCAGTCTGTGGATGATAAGCAATGCTCATATCCAACTGTGTATTCAACGCCTTTTGCAATGATTGCCAAAACCGCGAAGTAAACCTACTATCACGATTTGAAATAATCGACACAGGCACACCATGTCTCGCCACAATCTCATTAATATAAATCCTCGCCAGCTTTTCCATCTTATAATCTTCACGAATGGCCAGAAAATGTGCAGACTTCGTCAGCCTGTCCACTATGACCCATATCGTGTCATGTCCACTACTCGTCCTAGGCAACTTCATAATAAAATCCATTGTTATTCTCTCCCATTTCCATTCTGGAATTGGCGGCTGTTGAAGTAACCCAGAGGGTTTCTGATGTTCAGCCTTAACTTTCAAACAAGTCAAACATTGGCTAACATATTCAGCTATTTCCCTCTTCATTCCCGGCCACCAGTAAGCATCTCTAAGATCGTAGTACATCTTATCCGATCTTGGATGAATCGAGTATTTCGACTTATGAGCTTCATCCATTATCAACGTCCTCACACCTCCTACCGATGGAACCCATATTCTATCTAAGAAATACAGTCCACCATCCTCCTTTTTCTCCATTTGTTGATCTAAGCCACGCAGCATCTCAGCGGTCGCATTCTCATTACTAAGAGCTTCCTCTTGTGCTGCCAATATCTTACCCTTAATTCCCGATTGTAACGTCATACACATCGCTCGCACACGCTTAGGCTTAATCCTTTCCTTTCTACTTAAAGCATCAGCTACCACATTCGCCTTTCCAGGATGGTAGCGAATCTCACAATCATAATCACTAAACAACTCAATCCACCTTCTTTGTCGCATATTCAGTTCCTTCTGACTGAAAATATGCTGAAGACTCTTATGATCCGTATATACAACACTCCTTGTGCCATACAAATAGTGTCTCCAATTCTTGAGAGCAAATACCACCGCACCAAGCTCCAAATCATGAGTCGTATAATTCTTCTCATGAACCTTTAGCTGTCGAGATGCGTACGCTATCACCTTACCTCTTTGCATTAGCACACACCCAAATCCTTGATTCGATGCATCACAATACACAACAAAATCATCTGGCCCATCAGGTAACGTCAGAATAGGTGCATTACACAAACTATCTTTTAGTGACTGAAAAGCCACCTCCTGCTCTTTCCCTCAATCATACTTCTTGTTCTTCTGAGTCAACAAAGTAAGGGGTTTAGCAATCTTCAAAAAATTCGCTATAAATCTTCGATAATATCCTGCCAATCCTAAGAATGAGCGTATTTCGGACGGCGTCGTAGGAGCCTTCCAGTTCTTGACCGCTTCAATCTTACTAGGGTCCACATGTATTCCTTCACTATTCACCAAATGTCCAAGAAAATGTACTTCTTTAAGCCAAAACTCACATTTTGAGAACTTGGCGTACAACTTCTCCTTCTCCAATAATCCAAGAATTAATCTCAGATGTTCTCCATGCTCCTCCTTCGTCTTGGAATAAATTAAAATGTCGTCTATGAACACAATCATGAACTTATCCAAGTAAGGCTTGCAAACGCGATTCATCAAATCCATGAAAGCCCGAATGGCATAACCGTGAACTCAAAGTGTCCATAACGAGTTCTAAAGGCGGTCTTCGGAATATCCTCCTCATGCACTCTTAGCTGATGATACCCTGAACGTAAATCTATCTTCGAGAAAAACCGAGCACCTTGTAGTTGGTCAAAAGATCATCAATCCTAGGAAGAGGATATCGATTCTTAACCGTTAGCTTGTTCAATTCCCGATAATCAATACACATCCGGAATGAACCATCCTTCTTCTTCACGAACAACACAGGTGCTCCCCACGGAGAATGACTAGGTCGGATAAACCCCTTATCCTGAAGTTCTTGCAGTTGTTCGGACAACTCCTGCATTTCTGAGGGTGCCAATCTATATGGAGATTTCGCCACAGGTGCCACTCCAGGAATCAATTCAATACGAAACTCAACTTGACGGATTGGAGGCAATCCCGACAAATCTTCAGGAAAAATACCAGGAAACTTGCATACTACAGGAATTTCTTCTAACTTAACTTCTTTGGCTTTCGCACTCTTAAGGGATTTCAAATCACTCCCTACACTCTCTCCTTGAATCCGAAGTATAATGCCACTCTCCAAAGGAATTCGAACAACCTTTTCGTGGCATATGACCTCAGCCCTATGCTTAGATAGCCAGCTCATCCCTATCACCACATCGAAACTCCCGTGCCCAAAAGGTATCAAGTCAATCAAAAATGGGATACCTTCTAGTACTATAGTACACTCACGTAAAACCGTATCAACTTCCACTTCCCTACCACTAGCTATTTCGATCACTATACTAGACCTAAGCTTACTAGGTTCAATATTCAGCAACTTAGCAAACTCAGTAGACACAAAATAATAATCTGCACCCGTATCAAATAAGGTAGTAGCATAATGACCATTAAGAGAAAATGTACCAGTAACGACGTTCGGATCTTGCCTCGCCTCGTTTGCAGTCATGGTGTACATCCTTCCTCTAACCACATCCCGATTATGCCCTTGACCTTGACCTCCTTTAATAGCCAACCTATTTCCCGACTGCCCAGGTGACCTATTCAACTTAGGACACACATTCCGAAGATGATCTGCACTCCCGCACTCATAACACGCCTTACGTCCATACCCTGCGCCAACCGCATTGATTGGTGCCGCCTGAGTAATTACCGCACGGCATTCCCTAGCAAAATGTCCAGGTTTGTTACACCTGAAACACATACGACATCCAGCTTCCTCATGGTGATAGCCATTGCACTTAGCACACTTGGGAAAATTATTGTACCCTCTTCTATCGACATTTCCTGTCCCCGCCGGAGTAGCTGCCATTGCAGGACTCGCTGCTACCACAGGATTTGCCACCACAAAACCTTAACAGGACTCGCTGCTACCACAGGATTTGCCACCACAAAACCTTTCCCATGCCTCGCTCTCTTATTATCAGTCCCAGAACTACCCTGTTTTCCCGCTTCAGTCTCTTCCTTTCTTTTCTCACCCGTCTTTGCAAGTACTCCACTTCTAACAGCTTCATCCGTTAACGCCCCAGCTTTCTGGATAGCACTTTGAAGTGTCGCGGGTTCAGTAGCCCTAACCATACTTCGTATTTGCGGAACCAATCCCCGAATGTACTTCTCAATTCGCTTGGATTCAGGAGTTACCAAGTGAGGAACCAACTTGGTCAACTCGTGAAACTTATCAGTATATCCCGCGTGGTTAGCCCCTACCATCGCATGATTCCAGAATTCTTCTTCTAGCTTTTGCATTTCATTACTTGGGCAGAATTCCTCCACCATTACAGCCTTGAAGTCCTCCCAAGTCATACCCATTGCAGCAACCCTTCCCCTAGCTTGGACTTGTGTATTCCACCAAGTCAAAGCTTTGTTACTTAGGGAACTCGCCGCATACTTAACTTTCTGATCCTCAGAACACCCACTAATGTCCATCACAGCCTCCATCTTTTCGATCCACCGGGTGAGTACTAGCGCACCACCCTTACCATCGAACTCCCTAGGCTTACAAGCCATGAATTCCTTGTACGAGCATCCATTATTACCACTCCCGCTATTTCCAGCACCACTTGGTCGAGCACCATCCCCCACTTGAAGGCTTACCTGATTAACAATTTCCGGCAGCATTGTTTCCAATTGCTGATTAACCATCTGCTGAAAAATAGGGTTACTATCCCCCATGGTGGGTGTCGACTTTCGTCCCTTAGGTGTCTGCTTTCTCGGCGCCCGATAAGCTCCACTCATTGGTGACTTAAATAGGCGTCTTGGTCTCTTTGGTGCCATAACCTGGACACGCAAATCGTTAGGCGCCATTCACGACATTCGTGAATATATATCCACATTTAACACAAGTACTCCCCAATATTACAAATATCACAACTAATCACAACTCCTAACACACGAAAACATGTCACCATTGGTCAATGTAGTATTGGCCATAAGTCCACATGTGTCGTGATACATGTATAATTAAGTTGGCCACCCATAATTATAGATGTATCCTTTCACATGTGTACTCGCTTCCAATACCACACCTAACAATAATAACACCTCACAATAACACATACACAATCTCAGAATAAATTCACATTTCACACACATAGATTATCCAAACTTGCTCAAGCCTTATTATTAATCACTTGGGTAAAATCCCAAAATTCAACGGAATCCAAATTCCAACACAATTTCAATATCAAAAACACAAAAGACAACTCAAAACCTAACGCTAAACAATAATGTCGCACGTGGCTCGAGTTCCATCCTAACATTCGTCTATCTTGAAATAACTCAGCTACTAGCTGTCGACTCGAGGTCCGAATCCACTTCGTCTTCCTCACTCAACCATCCATTTCGGTTTCACTCGGGCTGCAGTAACGGATGACTCGCAAAGCTGCTCGTGGGATTCCTTCCTTCCTCCTTTATGCCATCCACAAATCCATACAAATTCAGAGGCTCAGCCCGAATTACTCCTCCATCTTCTACAAATCTGGGCCACTTTCCAGGATACCTAGTCGTGAAACCTTCCTTATTGGTTACTTCCGTCTCGTACACTTCTACCTCTGTGCCACTTACGTTCACTATTGTCAGCTTTTCCTCGATCAGGCACGGCCACATACTTGCAGGAATCTGAATTCTCATGTTCCCCCGTCTCCAGTTACCATTCCCCTTGCAACCCGTCATGACAACAATTGCCCAACGAAGCCTCCTACTCGCAAGGGGTGCCATGCTAAAAAAATTGACACATAAAATACTAAGTACGAGGACCCAATAGACGTCCAAAACTCGAAAAAACTACTCATAAACTCAAGAAGAATAACCACGTAAAATATCACATACACACATAGGCCCTAAATGCAATTCAACCACCTACTTCTTTATAACCAAGTCTCTGATACCAATCTGTCACACCTCGCCAATGGCGAAAACGCGAGTGCAACATCATGGATATCATCACAACACTTGGTGTCTAAATAGAGAAAATACTACATGCAAACAAATAGAGCAAAGTACAAACACAAAGTGTCGTAACGATACCCCAATAAAAATAATCCAAATAAAATCTCCAAGGAATCTCCATTAAAACAAAGAGTTAAAATGAAGGAATATCTAGTATCTCAAACAAAATCCATTTTTAATCAAACTAATCTCAATGATAAGCCATCCCCAATGCAATCTAGGTCTCTTCTAATCGCGCCCTTCTATCTTAGCCTTAGAATGCTCACCTGAAAATGATGCTTAAAACGTCAACATAATGTTGGTGAGATTCATAGGTTTAAGACACACAAAACACCTTTATCATCAGTCCACTGTGATTATAAAACATAGCATAGCAGGACAGCAAAGATATATAGTTATTATACACTAGCATGCAATCATAGCTTACGGGACGGAACGTGCCCACCGATCCAAATATAAATTGGGACGGAACGTGCCCACCGATCCAAACACTACATCAATTGGGACGGAACGTGCCCACCGATCCAAGTTCACAATAATTGGGACGGAACGCGCCCACCGATCCAATATAATTCCCCTTCTAGACGGACATAATAATAACGAGTAGAGCCACTAGGGCATTTTCCCACTCGTATAATCACCACAAATAAACACCATAATAACATGTAGTATAAGTATAATAACAATTACACGTCCATGCATTTTATAACCACATAATCACAGCAACTCAAAATAATTTAAACAAGCATCATCTCCATCCCAAGTTTAAAACAAAGTAAAAATATGGGACTATGAACTCACCTCAAATCCGCAGCTTCCAAGTTATCAACACACAAATCTATATCACACAAAAATAACAATCACGTTACACGCGACCAAACTAAAAGCCATAGCCCATGTAACACACATATGATGGATGTCTAAGGTTCATATAACCCACTATGGATTACCTAGACACCATACTAATCACCACCCAATACTTGACACTCACTAAATCCCTTAATTAACACTTTCAGAAATGCAGATTTCTAAAGTACTTTCACCCACATAAAATCACAGCGAATAAAGCTTCGTAACTCACACCAAAAATTCACCATGATCTTTCATAAGAATAAAAGCTTGTCCTAGAAGATCATGCACTAAAAACACACACAAGTACCCAATGAAAAATCAAACATGACAACTATCCAGATTCGAATCTAATCGGACATCAAAAAGTTTTGACCTCATAGACCCTCCCGCACAACTTATTATCATCTAATTTTCACATGGAAGTCAAATATAATATAGAAATTGATTCCCACAGAAGGCCTTATCCAAATTTCACTTTCAAAGCCACCTTTGACCTCAATACTTTTACCCTAATTCTGTCCCGGTTTAACAGTTTTGACACCTTAACTCATAAAATTCGTTTGACTGACTTCCCGACCTCGAAAACACTTGTGGTCGGACTTTTTGGAAAGCTCTTTCACTTTACTATAATTTAGACATAAAATTCATGATATAACTCATCTTAATCTATTAATTACAATTGTATCTTTACAGACCTTTAAATCTGCCAGATTCATGACTCTTTAGTTAACAACTTTTAAACCCTAATTACTTCACCAATTATCACAAGATTATTAATTATTGATTCCTACATGTTTAATATCATAAATTTACAGATCTTAATATAAACCCTAGATCCACCATAATTTGTTACATGCACAATAAAATTTAATTACACAATTAGGGTTTACTAGACATACCTTAAATTGAATTATTGAACTCAAAAAAAAATCTTCTCCTCTTCCCTTGGGTGTGATCGACCGAAATTTGCAACAAGAGGGGAATGAGGGTTTTTGGGTTGTATTTATAGGCCTAGGGAAACCCTAAAGGGATAACTTTTCTACCAAGAATCCTAATTAGAATAAGATTTGTTTTCTTTTTTTTCTTTTCCTTTTATTCGGCCGAAATATTTATTATATATATATTTTTATTTTTTTTATTAACTTTATTTATTACACTTAAAACCTTGTATTTTTGATATTTTATAAAAACCCCATATCAAAACCTAATGTCTTACGCGATAAACTCAAATTTTACGACAACCGAAAAAATGTCATTTTCACCCAAAGTTTCCAAAAATAGATTTTTCATACTTAATATTAAGATAACCCATGATAAACAACTCCACGTAACTTACTTACGCTCAAAACACTTGAACGAAGAATCGTTACACAAAATCACAAAACTCCAAACAAATACACAAGTCATTTCTACACCACAAAGGCGATCAAAATGAACTTATCCGAAAATCCAACACTACTCAACATGACAAAATCTCACACCAAGGGATTTAGTGGTCAACACACGCACTTACACCACTTATATACCACCGATAATACACATATCACAATTAAACAAGTAATACACACCAAGCAAAATTAAATGAGTTGAGACTATAGGTCAAACTAACCTGCTAAAAATCACGGTTGTGACACATGGTCACAATGTGATAGTTGAAGAAATGCTAAATTTCGATTCTAAAACAGCTCAGGTATTTCATTATCCCTATTATACATTTATGGCGCGACCCGCCCGAAATTCTTTTGCTACCCGCCTTGGGCAGGGTTCGGGTAATAGAATGGTTTGTTGTTGGGCTATCCGAACTGTTCATGTTCACTCACAGCTTCTGCTTTACCTTCAGCTCCATTATGTTTCGCTCCGATTATTTTACCCGAACGCCATTCGGCCTTTTTTGATCCGAAGATGCGGGTTTTGTGGCATCTACAGGAATTTGTGAGTAGAACTACAGTTTTATGAACAGTTAGTTTATTGTTTTTTTAAGTTTGTGGTTGTTTTTAGCCTAGCTGTTGTATCTACAGTGAGTGGTTTGGTTATATCCACACTTTTGGATCTGGTCTAGGTCTGCCAATAGTTTTTGCGATCTAACTCATTATAGATCCGGTTCTTTAGTTATGTTTAGCTTTTTGGTTGTTGTTGTTGTTGTTAATTTCATCGGTTGATGTTTAATCTTTCACTGCATATTATTTTTTATCGTTCGGTTGTTGTTATTGTTGTGATAAATGGTATTATTTCTCTGTAGCAGGTGTTTAGTGGGATTTTTTTATGTGCATAGTTGGTTGTGTTACGATATTTGCTTGCTATTTTTTATGCTTTGATGTGTTTGCAAATTGGTATTTAAAAATGTGTTTGTTGCTGGTAATGATTAATTATAAAGTGTTATTGTTGTTGTGGTAGATGGTGTTATTTCTGCCTTGAAACTGTAGGTGGTATTTTTTGTTTGCAATAATTATTTATTTGTTGTCACCTTTAATTGTGTTAGTGGGTTACTTTTTTTGTTAACCGCATTGGTTTTTCTTTGTAGTTATTTGTTGATTTCGTGCTTCATGTTTTGCGCTGCATTGTTGTTGTTTTATGACACAGGTTGTGCTTTATTTGATTTTTTTTTTAAATTACAGTTGTTGGTCTTTGGAGGCCTGAACATTATCTTGCGAGGGCAAGAACTGGATGACATGATAGACCATTTGCTATTATGCAACCAAGTTTCTATGCAACCCTGATGAAGTTTCGACCTCTTTGTGCTGAACTGCCGTTTGGTTAGTGGTTTAGCATACGTAGATGTTTACAGACATGTTTGTGTAGGTGGTCCACAAACATGTTTGAATCCATATTGTCTGCTACCAGCTGTTGCTAAAAGTTCCTATATCTACAAAAGACTGATGTTGGTTGGTGAGATGACTTTTTTATCTTCATTTAGACTTCTTCCTTTGAATATTCCTTGGTTTCGACTGCTGTTGTGATGACAACCTTGCTGTTGCTGCATAGTATAGTTACTTGTTGATGTTGCTTTCTTTGTGTTACTGCTGTATTTGATTATCAATATTATTTTTCTCATTATTGTTATTGTTTTTGCTTTGAGGCTATTGATGTCTGGTGGTTGTTCTCTGAATTTGGTTTGCCTGTGTTTTTGTTGTTGTGTTGGAGGTTAAATTTGTTCCCTGAAATGATATTGTCCATAAGAGGATATTTTGTGTTGTAAATATTTTTATGTGACAGTGCCCTTTCGGTGTTGTGGCTTTTGTTTTGCAATTATGATAGTGAATAAAACATGTTGGTCTATTCACATTATTTGGTCTGCCTTATTGATCGGGGTAATTTGGTGTGGATATCGTTTCACATAATCGGATGGCAGTACACTTTCGAGTTGTGCTTGCAACCATGGTGAATACGTTTCTAACGAAATTTATAATTGAGGTAACTGATGCTTTGCCTTAGCAAATTATTTAGTGTGCAGGTATGACAACTTTGTTTTGGTCCAAAATATTAATGGCTTATGATGATCAACTACCCTTTTTTTTGGGTCAGCTAATGTTGGTCATTCGAGGTTTCATCCGTAGCTAGGCAGGCCAAGAACCGGATGGTGTAATAGCTTATTTGCTATTATGCAACCGACTTTCTTTGTGGCCGTGCTGGAATTTGAACCTTTTTACCCATTTTCCATTGGCAATCTTTATATTATTTGTTATGCAAGCGAGTTTCTTTGCATTGTTGGCATTCTCTGTTCACAAATCTGAGGCCAAGCTACACAAATGATTGCATGTTTCTGTGTTATTATTACCTAATTTGATTGCAAAAGAAAATGGTCTAAACAGCGTAATTAATGTTGTATCGATTTTTGTTGTTATGTTGTACCTGTGGCTTTTTTATGTGAAATGATATTGGTCATTAGATTTTCGTGCACTGTTGGATGCTGTCATATATGGTGTTGCTGTCTTTGGTTATAACTATTATTCGTGTTTTGCTTCTGCGTTGCAAAAGAAAATGCCGCGGGTCACGCCATAAATGTAATATAGATATAATGAGTAATAATTAAATTGCATACAAATAATTGTGCTGCAGTTACAGAATGTTATAAAGCGATTGATTGGTTTATATATTCAGCATAGAGTTCGCAAATCCGGAATTGCAGGTAGTTTTCATCTGTTTGTAAAGACCATGCGTTTGTCATATGAGGGGCTTGCGCTTTTGGTTTGTCCTTGCAATCATGCTGAATGTGCTTGTAGGCCAATTTTGAGGTAATCTCCACCTTGGCACGGCAAATTATTGTTCCAGTTTTGTTTTTTCTGATAATTTTATGCTTTGAGATATATGCTTATTTGGGATAAGCTTTGTGCCGGTAAAAAGGGTTGGTGCCCTTATTGATATGCTTATTCATACTTTTTTTTGATTTAGATCTATGGTTTCGCTGCTGTTATTGTCCTTTACAGTTAATTCTGCATAAGTAGGTTTTTTTTCAGTTTAGATTTAGGATTTTGTTCTTGGAGCTGGCTGCAAACAGTAGATGGGCTAAATGCATCCTGGCAAATGTTATGTAGCTATAGTTTTATAGTTTGAGAGGTTGCTTCAAATTAAATAGCTTAGGCGGTTGTTCCAGATTTACGAAAACATCAGCAGATACTTAAAAGGAGGTTGCTATGTTTCATACTGACAAGGACCCATCGCAAGCTGGAGTAAAAAAAAACAATATCGACTTTGTTATTTTGTATATCTGGAACAACTGCTTAAACTATTTGAGACAGTAACCTGTATTTGGTGCGTTGTCGTTGTCATTTGTTATTGTATGTTCGGATTGCCAACTTATTATTGTTTCATTATGTTATGTTGTTAATTATTATTTGTTCCATATCTTGGTAGGCCAGCTCAGTAGGGTTGCAACCATGGTGCCCATATCTTCTTTTTAACCAGGTATGTATGTTTGTTTGCCAACGACCGGATGGCATCATTATGCAACCGTCGCTCTTTGCAATCGTTCGCAAACAGTACATGGGCTATGTGCATGATGCGTGGTTTTGCAACCTTACAACAGGTTTTACCTCTCGAGGGATCTCAAGAGGCTTACAACCCCACCAGGCAGTGTACCTGACCGATGTAGTATAGTGTAGTGGTAAGTACGGGGGATTGATCGTTCTCCACAGGGAATAGTGTTCGTTAGGTATGAAAGACTACTCTAATAGGTCTAAGGGTTGAAGAAGATTCTTTTTGTATTTTTTTATAATTTTATGAAAGCAAGTAAAATCTCGGGTTTGAAAGAGTGGGCGGAATTAGTTGCTAGTCAACTAACCCAAATTACTACGAATGCAAATAAAATAAAATAACTGAAAGTAAAATGTTGGTGAAAACTTAAGTGTAGAGAAATGTGTTCACTTAGATTTCCTTACTCCCTAACTATCTTTTACCGGTTGATTAGTGTGTATTAGTTGCGTGGATGACGGGTGTATTCCTTAATACCAATCGTGGGGTGGCGTACGTACTTCCCCAACTCTACAAGCTCCTACTTCACTCCTATGTCGAGCCGGCTAGGAAGCTCCTAACATGGGATCACTAGAATTCGCTTGTGCATTAAATACAACCATAAAAACCTTTAGTACGCATTTGGTTCATGTTTCTTAAGACGTTCAAGCAAGTTACCGAATAGGAAGTTAGCCAGTTTTCTTAAGCCTAACATAGATAAACAATCATCCAATACAACTAATAACACACTAATAACCAATAATCAATAGCTAGGTTTCATTAGATCTAAGCAAACACAAGATAAATCTAGCCTAACATGTTAAACAAAAGACAAGAACAAGATAGAATCAAACAACACATAGACATATTGAATGATTAATTGATAACTTATCTTTCAATGTAACATGGAAGATCTCAAGGCAAAAAGCCTTGAAAAAGATGCTAAAATCGTCTTAGGGTTTTCTCCCAAAAATTCCACACTAAGCTCTCCCTCTAATGACAAAAAATTAGAAAACTATATATAGACTTTTGGATCTGACGGCGTCACCTTATGGAGTGTGACGCCGTCACCTCGCCGCTTCTAGGGTTCCCGGATGGCCTTCTTGACGCCGTCCCTCTTTAGCTCTCCAAAATCCGTTCTGGCTTATCAAGGCTTGACGCCGTCAGACCTTGAACGTGACGCCGTCCCTCTTTGAATTAAGCCGTGACGCCCTTGATCAGGTTAAAGCGTGACGCCGTCAGAATTTACATGCAATTTTCACTGGCTTATCATGAGTAAATTTCACATCCACCTTTTCTTGCCAAGCCATGACGCCGTCCAGAGTAAAATCTGACGCCGTCAAAGGTAACTTTTAGCCGATTTTTGAGACTTTGTCGTTTTCTTCACTTTTATGCTCCAAAAACGTCCAAAATGCCTCCTTTTCCAGATTTCTCCTCAAAAGTACCTAAAATGACAAAAGGAACGATTTAGGGCAATATTTGATCAAATAAATACGATTTAGGGCTTAAATGACCCCTTAAAAGCGGTACACTTTTCGCTTCATCAAATACCCTTACACTTGAGATTTGCTTGTCCTCAAGCAAATGCGCTTTTATTCTAATCAAAATACAGGTTAGGGGTCATTTAATGCAAACATAAAAGTAATTACAACAAATAATCGTTCCACTTCAATCATAATAAGCACGGAGATTATAAACTAGCACCTCACAAGTAGTGTTTAGATACTCACATCTCTCAAGTGTCATCAAAATAAATCTCATAAATGAAAACGGATAATATCTCTCACTACCTGTCATAGCAAATAGATTACCATAGGCTTGGGAAAGGATCGAAAACCTCCTCCACTAGGCGTAAGCACCTAAGATAAACTATCAAAGAGGGCTTTTAAATGGGTTATAACGTTAGGTGTAGGGAAAAGGAAAACACGGTTTTGTTGGATAAAGGATATTTTACTGGTGGCGAGTTAAAGATCTTGATCAATTACATGTACTATACAATGTTGCTAAGCCAAGACTCGACTCAATCTTAAGCTAGAAACAAAATAACAAAATAACAAAAACATAAAAATAAACATAAAATGAAACGGGATGGTAGTCCGTATGTTTTTTCTACTTTTCTTTTTCTCATTTTTTTGTATTTTTCTTGATTTTTTCGATTTTTTTTTTTTTTTTTTTTTTTTTTTTGCATACACTCTTGCCCTACCATCCAAAATAATACATCATAGGGGAATTGCATTCCCCTTACACTTGAACTTTTACATAACTTTACAAATAACTATTCTAATGACTCGAATTAAGATAATTGAAAAACTTGGAGTACTTTTAAAATATTTAGCACATATGGGGGTAATAAATGATGTTCTTCCCCATTACTCCATTACACTAGTACTTTACCCATGAGTCCCAATCGTCCCAAAACAATATGTACAAGGATATGACTCGACTTAGCAACCATGTAATCAACTAGATAATTAACTTGGGTTTAAACAAATGTTGTCACAATAATGCACTAAAAATGAGTGCATACAAGGTAGGCTAAGGCGATTTGGGTGTACATTTAAGTGGGGTGTAACAAATTCTTCCTTTAAGTAAAATGCTTAAAGGTCGAAACGAAAAGATAGGCTCTGAGGGGTGTACTAGGGGTATCGTGTACTAAAAATGAGTACAACGCAAAGGGTGTGGGAGAATTACTTGACTAATGTAGCCAAAGTAATTATAACAAAAACACAGGTGTAAAACAATGGGTTAATCCTAATGCCTCTTATCATGTAGTAAATCTAACTACACGAATGTAGTCTCACTTGTGGCCTCGGAATGGTCCTAATGCAAGTTCTAGAATCTAAGTGCTACCGGTACACACATCATAGCATAAATGCTTTTCCTACCAATTCTAGGGGCGAACCTCACATATTTGGGGTGGAAAATTTTTTAGTGGTACGGTTTTTGTGCTAGTCATATAACTCCTATCCGTGAGACGCTCATTAAGATCAAAGTTTCACTCCTATATGTTGTAAAAAATTTTAAATTTTGCACTAAAATTGCCTTAACAGGTATTTCTCTCAGTTTTATTACACATCTACCATTAAACAAACAAAAATCAAGTGTAATTGTATTCTCTAAAGTATCGTACTTTACCCCCCTTACACTTAAGATGAACATTGTCCCCAATGTTCAAATAACAAGATGTAAAAGTAAATAAGGTAAAAGAATGAAATCAAATACTCCCCTGATTCGTTCGGTGGATAATGAGGTAACATGGTTAGATCTTCTTTCAAGAGAATGTAGAAGCTCCAAGACTAATGCATCGCCAAAAGCTTGATTCCACATACATTTCCTTGTCCAAAATAACCTGTTAAACCTGAGAAAACAAACACGAAAACCTGCATAACATCGGCGGGATAAATCTATATATAAGGATATAATGCTTGTGGAATGATAATTTTGCAGATTCCTGGAGATTATAAGTTGGAGATTTAACAAAAACTTTTTATGAAAACAAAAATTTCAAAAATTTCTGAAAATTAAATCTGACGCCGTCAGGTTATAAACCCTGACGCCGTCAGAAATGACCTGACAAAAATTCTCATTTTAAGTTTCCGGAAAATTTCTGGAAAAACCTTTACCTTACTTCCTGGAAATCCTGGAAAACATCATTATGACTCGATACAAGCATTTGACTCAAACAAATACTAATATGTATGTTAATTTATTATTATTACGATTCATGTTCATTTGTGTTCTAATAAACCGATTTAGATTTCCCTTACACTTAACTTTTGCAAAATACCTTTATATGTAGTTAAGACGAAGTTAAAAACAAAATAAAGCATTTTCACAAATTAGTTTTGAACATGAATCAATAAGAATAAAAATTAAACACACATACGGAAACAAATAAGATCAAACAAACAATCAAACAAATAAAGCAAATAAATAAATAAAGCTAATAACGCTTGGGTTGCCTCCCAAGAAGCGCTTGTTTTTGTTCGAGTCATGAGCCTGACTCTACCCTTATTTAATGGATAAAGGAGAGGTTTTCCCTACACTTAGGATTAAGTGCGGGTGATAGTAGCGATACACACCAGCTCGGTAGGAGTATGCCACGTGAGGAAAGAGTGGTGGATGAATTATATGCTCAAAGGGGTGTGCTCCTTTCATCATAACCTTACCTAGTTCACTTTGGTTAATGGGTGAGTTAAAGTGTTCTCCTAAAAAGGGATCATCTTCTATCAACTTCGAGAGATTCCTAGTTGGGAATCCATCTTGACCTAATAAACCTGGTTTAAACCCATAATGTTTCTTGTGATCAATCATGAATGGGTGATGTAAGTATGTAAGGTCATGGTTCACTCCTATATTAGCTTCCTCACTACAAGGCTTAATGTCTACTACCTTAAACTTAAGACTACCCGGACTATATGTTTTGATGGGTGGATCGGGACCTAATTCAATTCCTAAATTTTCATCCAAGGATGGAGGATTAGGTAACGGTTTTGGTTGAGGCTCCGGCTCATCAAAACTAGGAACTTCCATAGGACTAAAAGAAAGGTTGTGATCACTAAAAGCATTCAAACCTATATCTTCTAGTTGTGTTTGGTCCAAGGGCTCTACCTCTATTGGGGTTCCTATAGTCTCCTCAACTTCTTCCGGGTAAGTCACGGGCGGTGTGTGTGCCTCAAATGATGGTAGGACTTGTGGGGTACTTGGTGGGCTTATGTTACTTACCTCTTCATTCCTTATGTCAAGATCACCTATATCCTCATCATGTGTTTTAGTAGGATCTAACCCTAACATTTTCCCTATTATCTCAAGTGCTTCTCTAGGCATCTCAACTTCTATATCCGAATCATAAGGATCATCCTCAATATTCTGACTGCTATATTCAAATTGCCCAAAAGATTCATCATGTGTTTCTTGAGATTCATCGTCATCGATCATAAAACCTAGGTCTTTTTGATCAATGTGATCATGCTCGGCTAGATCCTCCATCACATCAATATCACCTAAGTGTTCACCCTGTATTATGGTAGTGCCTAACCATGACATGCAGCTAGGTGGCTCAACTCTACCCTCATCCCCAAACAAACTTGTTTCATGATCCTTGAAATTTGTGGTCAATTGACTTGTATTAATGTTTGTTGGGTTGTCTACCATATAATAACATTGGGCACAATTCTCAATAGCTTCCCATGCTTTCTCAGCACTTAATTCCCTAATATCCCTGCCGGCAATATGGTAAATGTCCCTTTGTGCATGTCGGTCGACATGATTGTAAAAAATTTGAGTTAGGGACCAAAAATCGAAGTTATGATGAGGGACTTTTTGGAGTATATATTTAAAACGAGTCCATGCATCATAGAGAGGTTCATCTTTATGTTGTTTAAACATCAAGATGTCATATGGAGTGGGTGAATTACGTGGTTGGTGGTATGGTGGATTCGCGTTCTCCATAATGGTGAAAGGAAGAGTCAATGGAAATTACGAACAAACAAACAAAGAAATAAGATAGACTAAAGAAAACCTAGAAAAATAAAATAAAAATCTCACTAGAAAGGAATCTAGTGAGTAGACCTATAAAATAAAAATTCAACCTAAACAATAACTATTCCCCGGCAACGGCGCCAAAAACTTGATGCGTGGTTTTGCAACCTTACAACAGGTTTTACCTCTCGAGGGATCTCAAGAGGCTTACAACCCCACCAGGCAGTGTACCTGACCGATGTAGTATAGTGTAGTGGTAAGTACGGGGGATTGATCGTTCTCCACAGGGAATAGTGTTCGTTAGGTATGAAAGGCTACTCTAATAGGTCTAAGGGTTGAGGAAGATTCTTTTTGTATTTTTTTTATAATTTTATGAAAGCAAGTAAAATCTCGGGTTTGAAAGATTGGGCGGAATTAGTTGCTAGTCAACTAACCCAAATTACTACGAATGCAAATAAAATAAAATAACTGAAAGTAAAATGTTGGTGAAAACTTAAGTGTAGAGAAATGTGTTCACTTAGATTTCCTTACTCCCTAACTATCTTTTACCGGTTGATTAGTGTGTATTAGTTGCGTGGATGACGGGTGTATTCCTTAATACCAATCGTGGGGTGGCGTACGTACTTCCCCAACTCTACAAGCTCCTACTTCACTCCTATGTCGAGCCGGCTAGGAAGCTCCTAACATGGGATCACTAGAATTCGCTTGTGCATTAAATACAACCATAAAAACCTTTAGTACGCATTTGGTTCATGTTTCTTAAGACGTTCAAGCAAGTTACCGAATAGGAAGTTAGCCAGTTTTCTTAAGCCTAACATAGATAAACAATCATCCAATACAACTAATAACACACTAATAACCAATAATCAATAGCTAGGTTTCATTAGATCTAAGCAAACACAAGATAAATCTAGCCTAACATGTTAAACAAAAGACAAGAACAAGATAGAATCAAACAACACATAGACATATTGAATGATTAATTGATAACTTATCTTTCAATGTAACATGGAAGATCTCAAGGCAAAAAGCCTTGAAAAAGATGCTAAAATCGTCTTAGGGTTTTCTCCCAAAAATTCCACACTAAGCTCTCCCTCTAATGACAAAAAATTAGAAAACTATATATAGACTTTTGGATCTGACGGCGTCACCTTATGGAGTGTGACGCCGTCACCTCGCCGCTTCTAGGGTTCCCGGATGGCCTTCTTGACGCCGTCCCTCTTTAGCTCTCCAAAATCCGTTCTGGCTTATCAAGGCTTGACGCCGTCAGACCTTGAACGTGACGCCGTCCCTCTTTGAATTAAGCCGTGACGCCCTTGATCAGGTTAAAGCGTGACGCCGTCAGAATTTACATGCAATTTTCACTGGCTTATCATGAGTAAATTTCACATCCACCTTTTCTTGCCAAGCCATGACGCCGTCCAGAGTAAAATCTGACGCCGTCAAAGGTAACTTTTAGCCGATTTTTGAGACTTTGTCGTTTTCTTCACTTTTATGCTCCAAAAACGTCCAAAATGCCTCCTTTTCCAGATTTCTCCTCAAAAGTACCTAAAATGACAAAAGGAACGATTTAGGGCAATATTTGATCAAATAAATACGATTTAGGGCTTAAAATGACCCCTTAAAAGCGGTACACTTTTCGCTTCATCAGTGCATCCCAGTAAATGTTATATAGTGATGATTCTTATTCGTTCCATATCTTGGTAGGCCAACTCAGTTGGGTTGCAACCATGGTGCTGATATTCTCTTTTTAGCTGCCCATATATTAACAGTGCTGGTATCCACATTGTAAGATGGTGCAGCCTTCGAACGGCCGGCAATATTCTTTCTATAACTTGCCAGAACAAAAACCAGATGACAATATTATCCAGCCATGTTTCTTTCTGCCCATCGCAGAGGGTACCACTGTTTGCACTTCTTTTGGTTTTCAAATCTGAGCCTAATAATTGCTGGGTATATATATCTTTAGTAATACTATATGTTTAACATATGCTTTTATACACCTACTTTTGATGTCTGTTTGCAGTGATGCTGAGTTCTGCCTATTTTTCAACCTGTTTGGTTTAAAAATCTAACGCTAATATCAGTTGCTGAGACAAACATTGGATGGCATAATTATGCAACTGTGTTTTTTTTTTTTACGATCGCATTTACTGGAAGTCCAAAATATATGCACAGCTATTTGAGTTTCAGAAGTGTGATTGGAACTCTTACTCATTCAAACTGGCTCAGCCATGTTATATGAATCCTGGTAAATCCTATATAGTTATAACTCAGTTTTACAATGTTAGTATAATAAACATTGTTTTACTTTGGCTAAGGCTATGATGATTCAACCACGTTTTCTAAAACTAACAAATTCAGTATTCAAAGATTATGATCACCGGTTGGCATATCAATGACTGAATGGCATTATTATGCAACCATTTTTGCCTACACCGATGGTTGATCATACATCTTTTTCACCATGTTTGATTGCAAAATCTGAGCCTAATAACTGCCTTTGTTGTTTATAGTCTTAATTGAACATATTAGACAATCATTTTAGAAAAGAATCTAATAGTAACTAAGTCATATGCATTCAACCATAAAAGCAACGACAAATGTTGTACATCGCATGCCGATATTAGCAATTGAAAATTAGCTGGTATTTTTTATTTGCTGATACTAACATTTGATACTTTGTGTCTGTGACAATAAGTTTTTTTTCGCATGTTTGTACCTGCAGTTCCACGAAAGGTCTTGCTCATGAATAGGATACAATTCTAAAAGATAGATGAGAAACAAAAGAGAATGTTGTGACAAGTGATTTGGTGCAAATTACTTCTTCGCACCATCCTCCTTTGTTTCCCATCTATCTTTTTGAATTACATCGTATTGTTGACCAGGACCTTTTGTGCCACTACAGGTATAAACATGCGTAAACAAGCTTAGCATTAGAGATACAGAGCATAAAATATTAGTATCAGCAAATAAAAAATACCAAGTGATTTTCATTTGCTAATATTGACAGGCGATGTACACCATTTGTGGTTGCTGTTATAGTTAAATGCATACGACATTTCATTTTTTAAATCATCTTTAAAGGCATCACTATTATTCCTGTTTCTTTTAATTATTATGCATATAGCGTCGCGCAATGGAGGACAACAATATTAAGGCGGTCAATAAAAAAGAATTTCTAACCATAAGAAACAAGAGACTATTTGCTATTTTTTTTGCCTACCGATGCCAATAGTTAATGTCCTGTGTCTGTGATAGTTTCTTTTTTTTCGCATATTTATAACTTTAATTCTACAAAAGGCATTGATTAACAATAGGATCCAATTTCTGGAAAAATATGGAAAGCTAAAGAGAATGTTGTAACAGGTGATTTGAACCAAATGACTTATTCGCACTATCCTCTTCCGTTTCCCATCTTTCTTCAATAATTGAATCGTACTGCTGATTAGCACCTTTTTTTAAATTGCAGTTGCGAATATGCGCAAACAACTTAACTGTCATAAGCGCAAGACATTAACTTTTCATATCAGCAAAAAAAATAAAAATAAGTAAATAACCGATAGTCTTCGTTTGTTATGCTCAATTTTTTTTTTATTGAATGCCTTAAGATTTAGTCACCTATTGGTCAACAAAAAATGTTAGAATTACAGTTTTTATCCTTATTTTCCATATTAAAACAAACATCCAGCAAGGCTATGATGATTGCCATCTAAATTCTGATTCAAACGAAGTGGGTTGTCAAATATTGTTTACGTAACTTGGCCAGGCAAGAACCGGATGGCAATATTATGCAACCGTGTTTCTTTGCAGCCATGGTGCAACCTACCATTGTTTCTGCTTCTTTTCAAATCTGAGCCTAATAACTGCTGGATATATACCTTTAATATACCAACACAATAAACCAAAGAAGAGCCCAAAGAAGATGTCTACTGCTCTCCGCAATATAAGGTAACTCTTTGCAGATTCAACCTTAAGCTTAATCAAATATTGTTTTTCGATTTTACTTATTTGTTTTTTTAATATATTTGTCTTGCCGTAATTAGAATATCAGTAACAAATTTTCTACCTCAAAAGATATTTTCCTTATTTTGAAAATGAAAGGGTTACACTTTCACCTATTTCACATCCACCAAAGCTATCATAATTATCATCTAATTTCTGTTACAAAGAAAGAGAGTTGTCAAATATTGTTTGCATAACTTGCCCTAATAACTACTGGATATATATATCCTTGAAAAAACTGTATATTTAACATATGCTTTTACTCAGCTGTTGATCCCAATTGCTGGACAAAGATGAGGAACACCAGATTACACTGTCAGAAGTGATTTAAACCAGATTACTCCATCACAGTGTCGTCTTCCGTTTCCCCCTCAGTTCTTTATAATTGCAGCATATTAAACGATCAGCGGCTTTTATATAATTGCCGTTACAAAAAATTTTCACGCTGATCGACAACGGGATTAAATTTTGAAAGATCAGTGCCAAATGGAAGAGGATGGTGTGGCAAATGATTTGGTGAAAATTACTTTTTCGCATCATCCTATTTCATTTGCCACCGATCTTTAAAAATTCAGTCATGTTGTTGACCAAGAGTTGTTGGAATTACAGTTTTTATCCTTATTTTCCATATTAAAACAAACATCCAGCAAGGCTATGATGATTGCCATCTAAATTCTTATTCAAACGAAGTGGGTTGTCAAATATTGTTTGCGTAACTTGGCCAGGCAAGAACCGGATGGCAATATTATGCAACCGTGTTTCTTTGCAGCCATGGTGCAACCTACCATTGTTTCTGCTTCTTTTCAAATCTGAACCTAATAACTGCTGGATATATACCTTTAATATACCAACACAATAAACCAAAGAAGAGGCCAAAGAAGATGTCTACTGCTCTCCGCAATATAAGGTAACTCTTTGCAGATTCAACCTTAAGCTTAATCAAATATTGTTTTTCGATTTTACTTATTTGTTTTTTTAATATATTTGTATTGCCGTAATTAGAATATCAGTAGCAGATTTTCTAGCTCAAAAGATATTTTCCTTATTTTGCAAATGAAAGGGTTACACTTTCACCTATTTCACATCCACCAAAGCTATCATAATTATCATCTAATTTCTGATACAAAGAAAGAGGGCTGTCAAATATTGTTTGCATAACTTGCCCTAATAACTACTGGATATATATCCTTGAAAAAACTGTATATTTAACATATGCTTTTACTCAGCTGTTGATCCCAATTGCTGGACAAAGATGAGGAACACCAGATTACACTGTCAGAAGTGATTTAAACCAGATTACTCCATCACAGTGTCATCTTCCGTTTCCCCTTCAGTTCTTTATAATTGCAGCATATTAAACGATCAGCGGCTTTTATATAATTGCCGTTACAAAAAATTTTCACACTGATCAACAACGGGATTAAATTCTGAAAGATCAGTGCCAAATGGAAGAGGATGGTGTAGCAAATGATTTGGTGCAAATTACTTTTTTGCATCAGCCTATTTCATTTGCCACTGATCTTTAAAAATTCAGTCATGTTGTTGACCAACAGTTGTTGTCGAACGATTTTTACAAATATGTTTACACAAACCTGCCATAATACCGATACACGATGTGTACCATCTGTCATTGTTGTTCTGAATAAATGCAGGGCACATATATTCAAGGTGCGTAAAACAGTTGTAGTTCACAATGGTTATTTGCTTAAACTTTATAAGCATTCTTGCTTTCACCCTCAAGTTATTATTATTATTTTTTTTAATACCAGTAAAACGTACCCAGCTGGTCGCAACCACTAACTGCATTGGATATTGATAACGAGATCAGCAAAAGATAAGTGCTGCTACAATTTACATGTTTCGATGAGTTTTCCTTTTTTTGCCCACTAATACACTCTGTATATCCAACAGCTTTTAGGTTCTTCAACTCTAGATTTGTCAATAAGCCTTGCTTATCATAAGGTATGCAACAACTTTGTAACCAAAAGTAAGTATCTCAGTTCTTTCTTTTATATGTAAACAGACATTCGTGCTTTCTCAGTATTTTAGGTTTATTGAATCTTATGTGTCTTATATTTTTCTCCTATCCAGCTTTGTGCAATCGCTTATTTCATCACATTATTATTAATTACAATTACCTGCACTCATTGGCAAATTCAACATGCCCACAGACTGAGCTGCCCTATTACTGTTATTGTAGCCAATGCCATATTCAGAAATTCCTATTTGTCAGATTTGCTTGAAAATCCTAAAATTTATATTTACTTTAATCAATTTTATGTTTCTGTGTTCATGCGTGTACATGTATATCATCTACTTTATCTCATCTCAGCGTACCTGCTTATAGTCAATCTGTTATGATTGGATGCATCTGGCAAGTTCTAAAAACATACGTCAGATAGTAAGGTATGGATTCACGTTTATTATAGCAGGTTTGTTAGTTACAGATTCTAAATATAACTTGCCATATCAAAGGTGTTTCGTAAATTATACCTGCTAATTCTGTTTACAAAATTACGTCACCATACAAAACATGGTACATTCAGCTTCATCTTGAAAGTCTCAGTTATTACAGCAGATCTATCTAACAATATGTCTTGGGTCCATTCCTTAAATTGGCTGGGTTTCCTAAAATCATTTGTTTATCAAACACACAAACAATTTCAGGCATCCCTGGCAAATTAACCGCTGGAACTTATACATATCGTTACATAGATAAGCTCTTTTGTATACTAGCATATGCTTTGTTAGTACTGGCTATTGTGGTTACGAAATTTTACTTTGTTCAATTGTATTTTTTTCCCACTCTACTTACCATTGTTCATTAAATGCCTGTTATTCAAAAACCTTTGTTTTATGCATCTTTTCAGGTTCAATGCCCATCTGTGTTTCATCAAAGATAGATGCTAAACTGAAAAGAATGTTGTGGCAAGTTGTTTGGTGCAAATAACTGTTAACTATTGTTATCTTTTGTATGCAAAACATTGTTACAAGCTATTGTAAATAACATCTATTTTAACAGAGCTATTCACGTTACTAATTTAATTCTTGTATATTTTTCTAGAAATTTATATTCTTTTATGCATGTTGCCATATTCAGTAGTCATGTCACCATCCTCTTCTGTTTACCACCTACCTTTGAGGATCGCGGGTTTGCCTATATGCAAGCATCGATAGCAACACATAAAATTGCTACTTACATATAGTGTCAACAACGGTTCCCATAATAAAACCAGTTTATTAACATCAATCTTTGACATATTATTTTTTAGCTTCAAAATATTGATACTTATTGGTTGTTATGCAAATTTGCTTCACTTCATTGTGAATGTAGTTGGTATGTAGTCCTTGCTAAGTTGGTGTGCAGTGCTATTGGCACTCTCTTTTTATAACTAATTTTAAGGATTTGGTATACAAAAATTGCTACTAGCAAACTCTTGAAATGCAGTCAGCAAGCACTCCGAATAATAAATGGGTTACCCACCAGGCTTTTCCGATCTTTAAACAGGGTTTGGATAATAAAGCGGTTTCTTATTCTTCCCCTACACTATTGATTCTCCCTCCGACAGCTACAAGTCCGGAATGATAACCCAACGATGATTTGATCCGCCCTTACGGGTTTGAGGCAGCTTCATAAAAAACTAAACACAAAAAACACACAAAAAAATTTTCTTGCTGGTTCCAAAAAAAAAAAAAATAAATAAATAAATAAATAAATAAAAAAAAAATCTATCGAACAAAAGAGTGATAGTTTGTTCAAATGCTATTGGTAGACTTTTTAGATACCTCTTAGAAACACTTGGTTGTAACTATAGTGGACATGTAAGAAAACATCTGGTAGCCTCACAGTTGCTGCTTCCACACTCTTTTTTAACGGCCTTTTTCTTTAGCAACCTAATCAAGCAACACTCCTAATAACAAAAATGGTTTATTATTTGTAACCCATCCTATTCATCTTCACTCACATACTCCACTTTCCTTTGAGATCCGATAGATGATCTACAAAGCTATTAACAGTAACAAAATTTATATTTTATCTGGGTTGCAAAAAGAGATGGGCCAGGTTGCGCGATAAATGTTATATAGACACAACCACATACACAAAAAATTATCGATGATTGACAATCTACCAACTATTTTTTTTTTTTTACAGATGTGTTGATTTGTTTTTATACGAAACCATTTAACATATTATTTTGTAGCTACCTTACATATACAAAAACCCCGCAGCAACGCGCGGGTACCCATCCTCGTTTAAATACATTGATACAATGTTATGCACTTAATTTTGAACTACGATGCACTTCTTATATTACCTGTTTTTTTTTTTTTTTTTTTTTTTTTTTTTTTATTTTATTTTATTTTATTTTATTTTAACTAATTCAGGAAATGAAGGATAGTTTAAGAGATAATTTGTCAAAGTGTAATACATTATTGGCTGATTTTGATTACAAGATGAAGATAGCATTGGGTTTATACCCTGAAGATGATGAGATAAAGAACATAGTTGAAGAAAGAAACAAATTATTCTTAAAAGCGTATAAGGAAGATGACAAGGATGCCAATGTAGATGTCTTAGAAGGGAATATTACTGAGAATGAAGAAGTTGCAAATGAACATGAATCTGAGAATGAAGAAGTTGGTAATGTAAAAGATGGTGTTACTGAGCATGAATCTGAGAATGAAGGTACTGCAAATAAGCATGAATCTGAGAATGGAGACAACGATTGCGATGCGGATGGCTTACAAGTTGGTAATGTGGTGATGGAGTGTGATGAAGAAAATTCTAATGAAGATATGGACATTGAACATTTGAGTACAGAAGTTGAAAAGGTGCAAAAAAGTAAAAAAAAAAAAAAAAAAAAAAAAAAAAAAAAAAAAAAAAAAAAAAAAAAGTTAAATAAAGAAACAGATGGGGAAGTTTTACCAACAAGTGTTACACCAATTGATGCACCAACAAATGTTGCACCATCTGATGCACCAACAAGTGTTGCACCATCTGATGCACCAACAAGTGTTCCACCATCTGATGCCCAAACAAGTGTTGCAGCAGCTGATTCACCAACAAATGTTCATGATCCAAAGGTAGATGCGACAAAGAAAGATCCTTTAGATTCATCTAAAGAGAAAAGAATAGATTCAACAAAGGATGTTGATTCAAAGGTAGATGCGACAAAGGTTGTGATAACGAAGAAAGTGACTGGAGCTAGGAAGGTTGATACAACAGTTGATGCACCAAAACCGAAGAATGTTGATTCACCAAAGAGAGTTACTAGACAGTCAGCTGGTAAAGCTGTAGCGTCTAAAAAGGTAGACTCTAAAAAGGCCAATCCAGCACCTAAAAGAGGAGGCAAAGAAAAGTGTACGGTAAATGCATCAAATGTTTTGAGTTACTTTAAAAGGAAAGTGGTGTTATACAAACCAATATCCGAAGAAGAAAAGAAAGTTGCTGAGTACTTATGGAGTACCTGTAAACCTAGAAGGTATATTTAATTTCAAATAGTTTACTGCATTAATGATTATTGATTACTGCATCACTTATTCTATTCCCCTGAATCATCCTTAAAATTCTACTTCATGACATCTTATTTTTATCTAAATTTCAGTGATATTGCTTTCAAGACCAAACACTGTGAATTGCAATGCAAGTTTTTCGAAAGCCTTTTCCCATAAGTTGAAGTTGCTGCACCTATACTGAACGCATGGAGCATTATGCTTAATCATGAAGAGAAATACAGGAAAAAGTTTTCAACTACAGCTAATGTTTATTGTAATACAGGAATGCTGGTGAGTTAAGACAAGAAGTAACAATTTTATTTTTAACTGTAAATTTTTTATGATTAATAATAAATTAATTTTTGGTACAGTTGGAAACAATGACAGAGTCCTTGATTGAAAATGGAGCAGATAAAATAAAAAGGACAAAAGTTTTCGATGAAAGTATTAAAGCTGTTTTGAAAGTGGCACAGAAGAAAATTTTCCTGGATATTGATTTGGTAAAATAGAGTTATTATTATGAATTTCAGTGATAATGTATCTGTATTCTAATAAAATTTTCTTGTACAAGTTTTCTTTCCAATGATAAAAATGGAAAAATCATCACACCATTACTATTTAATTTGTTTTAATCTGAGGACAGCTGAAATCGACATCATGGACAACATATATGATGAAATTGATGATATATCTGTCAGATATGGAAATGTGCCAAATGCTATTGTAAGTATAAATTAAATTGATGATATATTATGAAATTGATGATATATGAGCCTTTATTAGGTCACATTTAAGTAGTTTTAGTAGGTTATTAGGTCACACGTATGTGTTTTTGAATGCTTAATGCAGTAGTTGTTAAAGAAGTGATGCAGTAGGTTATGTTTTGCAGCGTATGATGCTTTATTAGGTCACATGTAAGTTGTTTCCAAATGAATAAATTTAGAATTAGCTTGTTATGTTTTGCATGAATGTTTTTACTGCAGTATATTATATTAATAATCTTTTTACTGCATCACAGTGTTATAATAAATCAATGAATGTTTTTTCACAGGTTGATTCATTTGTTGACTACCTTAGAAGAGTAGAACACCCAAAATGCACTGAGCTTTTAACGGCGAAACCTAAGCATGTGAAGTTGCCTTCGTTCACAAAATGCATTGGTAAAGACAGTGGTGTGTTTGTTATGAGGTATATGGAAACATATCTGTGACGTGGTAGTTTTTCGCATGATTTGAAGAATGAAGAAGAAGATCTAAAAACACAACTTAAGATGTTGCGCGTGAAGTTCTTAACAAAGATGATTCTTTTGGAGATTAATGTTCAAAGGGAAGTAATCTAGAAAGAAGCTAATGCATTTGTGAAGAAGCAAAAAGAATCTTCTAAACTTGTCACAGATGACAATGTCAATGATAATCAGGATTTGCTAGAAAAAATTACTGGACGAGTTAAGAAGATCAATCAATGAATACTGTTGATTTTCTAAACATATTTAGTGTTATTGTTAGGATGTTTAAAACTTTTACTTCTATGTATTTTGATCATCGAATGATTAATGATGAATAATCATTGAATGTTTAAAACTTTTTCTTCTATGTCTTTTGATCTGGTATTGTGTTAGTGTTTGTTCAAACTGTATTCTTGTTATTATGTTTAGTTTATTATACCTTGTGATGCAGTATATTATACGTTGTGATGCAGTAAAATAAGAATATGTGATGAATCAGTTGAAAATGCTATAGGTAAATTTACATCAGTTGAAAAATTCTTACCCATGGCAAATTCTAGAAGTATTAGATGTAATTGTTGGGAAAAAACGTACATTTCAGTTTATTTTGAGGAAAACAAAATCAAGTCTGACTAAATACATTATTTCAGTTTATTAGATGCAATTGTTGGGATAAAACGTTTGTACCCAATATCACCAAAACCATTGGCTGCTATTGACAACGTTCCAACAACATCAGAAACTAACATTATGGAAATAGCGGAAAAAGAATAAAGTTACTCTACTACATCACATAATTATGCTACTGCATTACATAATTATGCTGCTGCATCCATTCCAATTTCTCATTCAAACACATACATTCAATTTTATTCATCTCTATATTACACGGGTATGAGCTCTGATGTTGCTTGCAAAACATTAAAGCGGCCACAAATAATTAACTGAATCATAAGAAAGTCTACTACATACAAACCAAACCAAAAATTTTAAAATAATTTGCTGCATCATAAGAAAGTCTACTACCTTTCATTCATTAATGATGATCAATAACAGGATCATCATTAACAACAAAACATGATAAGATTCCAATAAAGTGAATATCTAAATACCCTTACCACCAAGACACATAACCACATCAAACAACCAAACTATAACCACAAAAGACAGCCAACATCTTGAAATATGTGAAATAGGTATCTAATGAATCAGTGGAAGTGGTATGCATTGAAACTTAAATAGTAGCCATTTTGGTTACATTAATCATTCAACTATGATACAACTATATAGAACATCACCCAATGGGCCCAATATTTTTACGGCCCAATGTAAAGTCTATATAAAACGTTATCAATAGACTTTACAAACTTTAAAACCATAAAAACGATGGTTGAGATTAAATTTAAACATCCTCGTAAGTTCATATAGTAACCTTAAATTATTACTGAATCAAAAACTGTTTATCTATGCGTTTTAATGTATTATTTACTGCTTGAAAAAGTGTTTCATATAAGCCCAGATTAGGTTAGCGATTCCAGGAGAAGCATTACGAAAAGTATTTGTTTGCAATTTTGGATTTGTGATGCAGTATGTGTTATAAATTGATGTAGTAGGGATTTGTTTGTAACATATGATTTAATTATATTAATCATGATGCAGTAAAATTTATTTTGAAGCAAATGATTAGTTTATTTCAATGCTTGATACAATAGTTCTAATGAAGTGATGCAATAGATTTTAATATGTGACTAATAATGAATCATGAATTTGATTTGATGATGCAGTAGTTTTAATGAATGTTTGTGCGTTTTGTGTAATGTATTTTAGATATGTGGCAAATAATAAGCATATAAGATAATTAGGCTATGTGAACTGAGATGTAGTCTTTCTTTTACTTGCTAACTAGTCTGATTTATGGTATTTACTTTAAGTAGGGTCAAGCAAGAAGATGGAGGAAAAAACAATAGATACAACCGACCAGATTTCAATGCTTCCAGACTTTATTATTCACCACATATTGTCGTATCTCCGCAGGGATACAAAATCGCTTGTTCGAATGAGTGTTTTGTCCAAGCAATGGTTTGCTTTAACCGCTTCTTTCCCCATTTTGTATTTCAATCTAGGGGCATGGTCTAACTTCTTTTTACAAGAAATGCAGACGTTTTATAGATATGTTGAATATGATGTGTCTAGATTCTGCGACCAAAACATCAGTGCACACACACTCGACATCTATGCAGAATATTTATATCTTGACCAAATAGAACTTTTTGGACGATGTCTTGAATCACTTATCAAAAAAGGCTTGCAAGTGTTGGTGATTAGAATTGTATCTTTGGATATGAATCTGCAAATGTTTCGTTTTCCTAACACACTCTTATCTGCATCTTTGTTAACATCTTTAACGTTGCATAAGTGTGAGTTGCCTTTGTCCTTGATGGATGATGATGTAAAGTTACAGTCATTGAGGCTGTTGTCACTTATAGAGCTCCCAATAGATGAAGGTGTGTTCGAGTATCTGACCAAAGGTTGCCCTCTACTTGAAGAAATTTATCTCGGATTTTGCTATGGCTTCACTGCGTTTTGTGTTAATAGGCATTATAATCTTCAAAAAGTTATGATTTTCTCGAACATTGGACTTCAGAGAATAGATGTTGATGCTCCAAATCTAAGTTATTTTTCTTTAAAGAATGATACAGATAAAGAACAATCTATGTTTATGGCTTCATGCAAAAAGCTAACAACATTTTGTTATGGAGGGTTTCCATTAAAAAGACCCAATGACTTCTTATCTAACTTCGCGTCCCTCGAGAATGTGTTTTTAAATCTTTCATCTCCTGTCAACAACCTGAAGTTATCACATCATTTCTTGAAGAGATTAGAACTACAATCGGACTGTGATTTGGAAGAAATTGATTTAAATGCACCTAATTTATTTATGTTTAAGTATTATGACGTAACCTTCAGATACAATGTCGTAGCTATGTCAATGAAACATTCATCCCTGGCGAAAGGATATATGAAATGTCACACAGACAAGGATTTTGACATTCTTTCATTCCGGAAGCTGAGGCAATTTCTGGAAAAAATGGCATTTTCAAAGTTTTAGAGTTGGTTATTTGTTGGGTATCTTCTCGTATTCATTTATTTACTCATTTATTTATTTATGGGTAAAAATAAGAATTCATTTATTTTACCAGCAATTTATGTGTATTTACTTGCTCCCAAACAATGATATAAAATAATCCGTGACAGAGGCTCATAGATGTTGAGGAATTAAAGCTGATCCAGACCCCACCTTATGAAATCGAACATGTTGAGGTGAGACACCTGAGTTTAATAAGGGAATCATCATTTTATGTAGCTCTTGTGGATGCTGTGCTTTGGTGTTGTCGACCTCGATCTCTAACTTTAGAACTGGATTTGTGTACATACACAAGTCATATTGCAAAGGTAAGATTTATATGTGTTTACGTTGGTGAAATGTTAATTATCCGTAAGTTTATGCAAAAATCAAGTACAGTGTTTAATCTTTTCTCTCCAGTATAAATCTCAGAAACTACTTTAACAAGAAGATGAGTGCCAAACTTATACTAAATTTGTGCTGAGTACCTTTTCCGAACAATACTTTAGTGACTTGAATTCATTGTTGAAAGCACTATCTCTTCTTCAATCAAGATGCAAAATCACTTTTATAAAGGCGAAGAAAGCTAAAAAGGTGACCAAGAGTAAGCCTAGGACTCCTGCTCTGCATCCACCTTACTTTGAGGTATAATTGGGTATTTATATCAGTTAAGTATATGTGATTTGATGTTATAATGCTAATCGATTGTATAAATATATGTTTTAATTGTTATAACACTAAATTGATGCGTTGTTGTTAGTTAATTTTGTAAATATCTGTTTAATTGATCTAAAATGATGTTATAACGTGATAATTTACTGTGTTAATTCGTTATATCAGTATAATTTAGTTAATCTATCTGTTATGTTAACTGGTTGTGTTAATTTGTCATATTGTTATTATAATAATGTTAGATCTATTTGAAGGATGTATAGATGTTAGTTTGCGATTCTATTGGTATTAACAAATGTAATAATTGAGTTAAAAATTGTGATTATAGATGATTAAGGAGGCGATTATGTCATTGAAAGAGAAGACCGGATCTAGTCAGTATGCGATTACAAAATTTATCGAGGAGAAGCAAAAGAATCTTCCAGCAAATTTTAAGAAAGTTTTGTTGACTCAGTTGAAGAAGTTAGTTGCTGGTGGTTAGTTGGTTAAGGTTAAGGCGTCTTACAAGATACTTGATGTCAAGTCTGCATCAGCTGCTCCCGCTAAGGCAAAGAAGAAAGTTGCTGCTAAGCCAAAGGCGAAGACTGGTGCAAAGAAAGTACTTGCTAAGAAGGCTGTTTATAAGCCCAAGGCTGCACCAAAGGCAAAAGCTGTAGCTAAGCAAAAGGCGGTTGTTAAAGTTAAACCAGCTGTGAAATCCAAGCCTGCTGCCAAGGCAAAGACTGTAACACCCCCATTTTTCAACATACGCAGCAGAACATAAGTTGGGGTATTACTTCATGGTTCACAGTCATGAGTATAGAAAATGACTCAAAAAGAGACGTTTTTAAATAAAAATTGTTATCATTCATTTATTTATCAGAGTACATAGGATAGGTCCAGAGGGAAGTTTTGAAAACACGGAATAAAATACATTATTCTTTGAATGATAACAAAGTGGACGCTCTTTTTATTTAGAAGAAAGTCCACAACCACTCCGTGCCAAGCCATGCCTTTTAGTCACCTGAGATAAACATGCTTAAAAAGTCAACACAAAGGTTGAGTGAATCCATAGTGTTTTCAGTAGTAATCAGTTGAACACAAGCTATATAAAAACAATCAGTAATACTGCAGTGTAAAGTATATATATTGCATTAAGTCTCATGGCACGCAAAGCATTAACAGGTTATCTTCATAGTAATGTGCTATGAGATATAAAATTACCCCATAATTAAATGTAGGTAACCTCGCCCCCGAGTAGGAGGTTGCCAGTCTCTTTATTAAACTCAAATAAAATGCATTTGGTTACGTTACGGCAACACAAAGGGGTTGTCAAACCCAATAGATCTATCCATTATATTCGCGCTCACCCGCAAGTGATTAGAGGTCCATGATTAGGGGTCTTTTTCGCAAAATAAAACTTATGCAATATAAATCAGGAAAACATTCAGAAAATACTTGTGTTCGGTTTATAGCATGTATCTCCCCACAAGTTTAGAAAACATAGTAAAAAGTGGGACTATGAACTCACCTGGGCAGTCTGGATGGAAAACAAAATTAACAGAGTTGATATACGTCTCTGGCACGCTACCTGGGTTGGTGTGTCAAGTTCTCAGTAATTATTTTGGAATATATAAGTTTTATTCTCCGTTTACGTTTATTAGGTTTTTAATTCCTAATAATAATAATAATAATAATAATAATAATAATATAATAATAATAATAATAATAATAATAATAATAATAATAATAATAATAATAATAATAATATTAAATTAAATTAAAGTTTATAAATATATTTACATTTTAGACCCTAAAGTATCTAGGGTTGACAACTTTTACCCTCAAACTTTATAAAAATGACAACTTTTACCCCTGAACTTTAGTTAAATTACACTTTCTACCCTTAAGTTTCAAAAAATGACACTTTATATCCCTAGGGTTTACTCGATCGCAAATCAGGTCCAAAACATGAAACCTTATAGAGTTTTGGCAAAAATGGTCCTTGAGACTCCCACACGATTTCATTCGACATCCTTCTACACAAAAACATTTTATCTCTTGTGTTTTACCTCGAGACTTTTTACGACTCCTTTTCTAAAATGTTTATAAGAGTTATAAAAGTATTTTCGTAAAAGATTAGGGCCTGGTTCGAACCCACGACCACAAAAACATTTTCAGAAACTATCGAACCAAGTTTCACTCGACACAGAAAAACTCAGAATTTACACGCCTTGTTCTCCTTCGTTTCTCAACGAAAAATTATGATTCTTTTTCCTATGTTTAGCTCTTCTAGTGTACTTTAATCATGCCAAAAGCCAGAATTTTAGAAACACGTTTACTACTCGAAATTAAGGGCCAAAGCAGCAGATATGCTGCTGTTCGACAGTAGCAAAAAGAAAAGAAAAACCCGTTTTTCTTGCAATCCGATTTTTAGACCTATTGTTTTTATGTTATGATTAGTTATTCTAATATGTTTAAAGTGTTCCTAAACCATTTTTAATATCCTAAGTCTTTTAGAACTTCATTTCGAAATTATTTTTGTAAATCTACTCGATATGAACAAAAATGACCAAAAATATGTTTTTGTTAATTCTGGGTTGATACTACTTTTAAGACATGTTTTAACCTTTATTTAGACTTAAAATAAACATAGAAAAGTAAATGAAAAGAACTAGAAAAATACCTTGCTTATTTTATTCGACTAGGGTTAATTTGTAGTGAATTAGTTCGAATTGATGCCCTACAGATCCTGACTCCTTTCTACTGCTTCTCTAGACTTATTTAAACTTAATTTGGACTAGTGGGATCAATGGTGTAATGGTTTGTGGCTGTTTGGTTTGATTCGATGGGTAGTGATGGAGTTTTAGGGTTTCTAGTGATCTCTATTTATAGGAAGGAAATTAGGGTTTCCTGGTTCTTCTAGGGCTGTTTTGGGAAGATGTGAAGTGAGGTGGATGGCTAGGGAGATGCCACATGAGAGGAGGAGGGTTTTAGTGATGTGTATGTTTACATATCACACATGTGTCCCTTCTCTAGAAGGAGGGGGAAGGTGGATCATTAGGGTCCTTACATTTGGCTACTTAGGGCTTAAGAAAAATCTAGGGTTTAGTTAGTTCTTAGTTAGGATTGAACTAGATGGCTTAACTAGTCTAGTTATGGTTCGAAATGTGCATAGGGTAGTTGTACTAAGGCTTTGTTGACTTGTAAACTAGGGTTTAGGGTAGAACTAAGGTTCCTAGGTTTAGGGTATAGTTAGAAATGAATTTTGAATCCATATAGCCTAATTTTATACCTATCGATTTGTACATAATAGGAAGAAAATGGTTTTTGTGCTTTAGTGACTTGTACATTACCTAGATGACTTATACTTTGATAATTCTAAGGTTTCGTTAACTATATTTGGTATTATAGTGGTTTAAAGTCTCATATAAATTATATTGGGTGAAAATAGTTTAGTTAAACTAGTGTATTAACGAATTAACGTAAAGTGGCAAATGGTAATTTGTAGAATACTATACTTGACATAAGAAAATATATAAACATATATTAGGTCAAGGTTAGGTCGCGTGCGAATACGTTTATCATAGGTGTGAGTTACGTCACATAAGATAGTGGCTACGCTCAGGCAAGTAAAAAAAAATTATATGTGAAAAATGGTTAAATGTAATGTTACCAGATGAGAATTTTCGCAGTGGTTACGAAGACTATTTTCAAGCCTGTGGCTAAGCCGAAAGCTGCTGCTGTGAAGTCCAAGGCCAAGCCAAAGACGCCAACAAAGCCTGCTAAGGTTGGAAGGACGTCGGCAAGGTCTACACCAGGGCAGATGAAGGCACTTGCGGCTAAGGGTATTGCAGCAAAGAGGGCACCTGTGGCTAAGGCTATTGAAGCAAAGAAGGCTATTGCGGCTAAGGCTGTGATAGCGAAGAAAGTGACTGGAGCTAGGAAGGCGAAGAAGTGATGGGAATGTTGTTATACTTCAGTGACTTAAATTCATTGTTGAAGGTACACTATTTATCCTTGTCATATTTGTCAACTAATACCATTTGCATGTTTTTAAGTTTAACACATCCATCTGTCCTTTTTTCCATTATCCAAACAGATGTCCAGGAAGGAAGCAGGATAATGGATTATGCAAATCGCGAGATCTTGTGACTATTTGGATTAAGGAATGTAATCTGGTACCATGTCGTAATGAAACCTAATGAAACCTTACAAAACTACTATGGATAAATTAATGAAACCTATACTTATTCAAATTATGATGTTTATGTTTAAACGTTGTAATGTTATGTACTTGTTCAATCACAATGTTAAATTTGGTGCATTACCTTGTAAAAATTTAATGCATTAAATTTAAATTTAATGCTTATTCAAATTTTATAAAAGCTATTAGCATTATTTAAGGTTGGACTATACAACAATGGCCCAATGGTTAACATCACAATAGACCTTTTTATTGACTGGACTATTCAAACAATGAATGGCACAATACTTATATACGTTATAACCGCTCAATGCCTATCCCACACACTTAAATTCTACTGCATCAAAAACTCTAGATCTGATGAAGACAAACACTAAATTTACCCACTAAAATCACACGATTAAACTCTACCTCATAAAAACGATGGTTATGATCAAATTTAAACCTCCTCGTAAGTTCATAAAAACGATGGTTAAGATCAAATTTAAACGATGGTTACGATAAATTTATTTTGCTGATATTGATTTTATTTAACAACTAGAATAAAGTAATAGACTTATTCTTTTATACTTTTCAAAAATAGATTTGTTTGTAAAATATAAGCCTATTTTTTAGAAGTATAAAAGAATTATGTGTATGATGCTATAGGTTTGATAAAATTATGTGTAGTATAGGTTAAGTGTAGAATAGGTTAAGTGCTTAAAATATATTTGTTTGTAAAATATAAGCCTATTTTTGGTTATAAGTGTTTATCTGTGTATGATGCAGTAAATGGGATAGAAGTGATGCAGTATAGATTAACATCATTAAGAAAGTGTTTATCTGTGTGATTTAATGTATGATGCAGTAAATGTGATAGAAATGATGCAAGTAACGTTAACATCATCAAAAAGTGTTTATCTGTGTGATTTAATGTATGATGCAGTATAGTATAGGTTAAGTGTAGTATAGGTTAAGTGTGTAAAATAGATTTGATTGTAAATTATAAACCTATTTTTTGGTTATAAAATGATGCAGTATAGGGTCTAAAAAGTATTAGTGTGTGATTTTTAGATTAGGTTTCTATTGTGAAACTTATAATGTGATTCAGTAGATGGAAAAAATTGTGTGTGTGTATGTTTGAATGTGTGATGCAGTTGGTTTGATAAAGTGATGCAGTAATGTCATATATATAGGAATGATGGCTGTTTTGGGAGTTGTATATTGTGGTTGTTGTTGTTAATCTGCCTAAGTGTGCCAAATGTGTTATTGGAAAATCAAACTTCACACAATTTTACAAAACAATTTTCAAGTGCGAGCGTTGGAAACCTTTGTTTTTGTCTTTGCAATCGATCCAAGTGTTGTATCACCATGGTGGTAATCGGCTATCCTATAGGAATCTTTGGAGGGAAATGGATCAAGGGGTAGATCCGGACATCCTTGAACCATAGATGGTCGGTTTACTTAACCCTGTAGAGTTGGGCTTAGATATCGGGCCTCAGATTAAAACACGGCGGAGGTAGTCTGTACTCCCGATCAGGTTCAAACTACATGGGCAACTATTTTGACAGTTTGTGATCTTCAGTAAATGGGATAGAAGTGATGCAGTAAATGGGATAGAAGTGATGCAGTATAGGTTAACATCATTAAGAAAGTGTTTATCTGTGTGATTTAATGTATGATGCAGTAAATGTGATAGAAATGATGCAAGTAACGTTAACATCATCAAAAAGTGTTTATCTGTGTGATTTAATGTATGATGCAGTATAGTATAGGTTAAGTGTAGTATACGTTAAGTGTGTAAAATAGATTTGATTGTAAATTATAAACCTATTTTTTGGTTATAAAATGATGCAGTATAGGGTCTAAAAAGTATTAGTGTGTGATTTTTAGATTAGGTTTCTATTGTGAAACTTATAATGTGATTCAGTAGATGGAAAAAATTGTGTGTGTGTATGTTTGAATGTGTGATGCAGTTGGTTTGATAAAGTGATGCAGTAATGTCATATATATAGGAATGATGGCTGTTTTGGGAGTTGTATATTGTGGTTGTTGTTGTTAATCTGCCTAAGTGTGCCAAATGTGTTATTGGAAAATCAAACTTCACACAATTTTACAAAACAATTTTCAAGTGCGAGCGTTGGAAACCTTTGTTTTTGTCTTTGCAATCGATCCAAGTGTTGTATCACCATGGTGGTAATCGGCTATCCTATAGGAATCTTTGGAGGGAAATGGATCAAGGGGTAGATCCGGACATCCTTGAACCATAGATGGTCGGTTTACTTAACCCTGTAGAGTTGGGCTTAGATATCGGGCCTCAGATTAAGACACGGCGGAGGTAGTCTGTACTCCCGATCAGGTTCAAACTACATGGGCAACTGTTTTGACAGTTTGTGATCTTGCGAAGACTTAGTGCATCGGCGGTACACACAATCTTGTAAATTCTCTTGCAAAATTTTGTGAACTTTAATTTTCCACTAACAGTTAGTGTATGGATATGATAAAGTATTTGGAAAGTTTAATTTTCCTTGAATTTAGTTTAAAGTTACGTTTAAATGGGAGGTTCTTTTCCAGTCTTAAGGCTCACACTGTCATGTATTATGATGTATGTGGTCCATTAGGTACCTAGCTCGAAAACCTAGTGGAAGCCTTTTGATTCTCCAATTGGGGAAGACTCCTTCCTTGTAATGAGGATTGAGAACTCGGTTTCGACCTATGATATGTGTGTCAACCTATCCCTTAGTCATACTTACTTATACACTTGTTACTTAATATGTACATCATTAAAAAGTGTTTATCTGTGTGATTTAATGTATGATGCAGTAAATGTGATAGAAATGATGCAGTATAGTATAGGTTAAGTGTAGTATAGGTTAATTGTAGAATATAAGTGTAGAATAGGTTAAGTGCATAAAATAGATTTGATTGTAAAAGATAAGCCTATTTTTTGGTTATAAAATGATGTAGTATAGGGTCTAAAAAGTATTTGTGTGTGATTTTTAGATTAGGTTTCTATGTGTGTATGAATAACTTGATTACATCAAAATGTACAGTGACATTGTCTTTTTTAATTTTTTACTGGTTGTAAAACTTATAATGTGATTCAGTTGATGGAAAAAATTGTGTGTGTATAAGTTTGAATGTGTGATGTAGTTGGTTTGATAAAGGGATGCATTAATGTCATATATATAGGAATGATGGCTGTTTTGGGAGTTGTATATTGTGGTTGTTGTTGTTAATTTGTCTAAGTATGCCAAATGTGTTATTGGAAAATCAAACTTCACACAATTTTACAAAACAATTTTCAAGTGCGTGCATTGTAAACCTTTGTTTTTGTCTTTGCAATCGATCCAAGTATTGTATCACCATGGTGGTAATCGGTTATTCTATGGGAATCTTTGGCGGGAAACGGATCAAGGGGTAGATACGGGCATCCTTGAACCATAGATGGTCGGTTTACTTAACCCTGTAGAGTTGGGCTTAGATATCGGGCCTCAGATTATTCATCCTGCTTGTGATTAAGACACGGCGGAGGTAGTCTGTACTCCCGATCATGTTCAAACTACATGGGCAACTGTTTTGACAGCTTGTGATCTTGCGAAGACTTAGTGCATCGGCGGTACACACAATCTTGTAAATTCTTTTGCAAAATTTTGTGAACTTTAATTTTCCACTAACAGTTAGTGTATGGATATGATAAAGTATTTGGAGGTTCTTTTCCAGTCTTAAGGCTCATGCTGTCATGTATTATGATGTATGTGGTCCATTAGGTACCTAGCTCGAAAACCTAGTGGGAGCCTTTTGATTCTCCAATTAGGGAAGACTCCTTCCTTGTAATGAGGATTGAGAACTCGGTTTCAACCTATGATATGTGTGCCAACCTGTCCCTTAGTCATACTTACTTATACACTTGTTACTTAATATGTACATCATTAAAAAAGTGTTTATCTGTGTGATTTAATGTATAATGCATTAAATGTGATAAAAATGATAATTATATCTAGAGTAAACTGCAAAATACATCCCTGTGGTTTACACCTTTTGGCACTTTACATCCCTGTCAGAAACTATTGGCAATATACATCCCCCGTTAGGCAAACGTTTGCCACATTACATCCCTGAGTTGGATGGGCGTTATGTTTCTCCGTTAAAGTGTTTGCATCGTTAGTCCTTCTGTTAAAATGTTTGCACAGTTAGTCCTATGGGTTAAGTCTATTTGCACCGTTAGTCATTCGTTACGTTTTCGTCTAGTTTTTTACGTTTTCGTCCGGTTTTTTACGTTTTCGTCCGATTTTTTACGTTTTCGTCCGATTTTTTACGTTTTCGTCTGTTTTATTACGTTTTCGCCCGATTTTTTACATTTTCGTCCGATTTTTTAATTTTTCGTCTGTTTTTTTACGTTTTCGTCCGATTTTTTACGTTTTAGTCCGATTTTTTTCGTTTTCGTCCGATTTTTTACCTTTTCGTCTGTTTTTTTACGTTTTCATCCATTTTTTTACGTTTTCGTCTGTTTTTTTCCGTTTTCGTCCGATTTTTTACATTTTCGTCTGTTTTTTTAAGTTTTCATCCATATTTTTACGTTTTCGTCCGATTTTTTACGATTTCGTCTATTTTTTTAAGTTTTTGTCCGATTTTTTTCGTTTTCGTCCGATTTTTTTACGTTTTCGTCTGTTTTTTTACGTTTTCTTCTGATTTTTTACATTTTCGTCTGTTTTTTTACGTTTTGATCCATTTTTTTACGTTTTCGTCCCTTTTTTTACGTTTTCGTCTAGTTTTTTACGTTTTCGTCCGGTTTTTTACGTTTTCGTCCATTTTTTAACTTTTCGTCAGTTTTTTTACGTTTTCGTCCGATTTTTTTTCGTTTTCGTCCATTTTTTTACGTTTTCGTCTGTTTTTTTACGTTTTCATCCATATTTTACGTTTTCGTCTATTTTTTTACGTTTTCGTCCGATTTTTTTACGTTTTAGTCCGATTTTTTTCGTTTTCGTCCGATTTTTTACCTTTTCGTCTGTTTTTTTACGTTTTCATCCATTTTTTTACGTTTTCGTTTGTTTTTTTACGTTTTCATCCATATTTTTTACGTTTTCGTCTGTTTTTTTACGTTTTCGCCTGTTTTTTTACGTTTTCGTCCAATTTTTTACGATTTCGTTTATTTTTTAAGTTTTTGTTCGATTTTTTCCGTTTCGTCTTTTTTTTACGTTTTCGTCTGATTTTTTACATTTTCGTCTGTTTTTTTACGTTTTCATCCATTTTTTTTACGTTTTTGTCTATTTTTTTTACGTTTTCGTCTGTTTTTTTACGTTTTCATCCATATTTTTATGTTTTCATCTGTTTTTTTACGTTTTCGCCTATTTTTTTACGTTTTCGTCCAATTTTTTACGATTTCATTTAGGTTTTTAAGTTTTTGTCCGATTTTTTTCGTTTTCGTCTATTTTTTACGTTTTCGTCCAATTTTTTACATTTTCGTCTGTTTTTTTATGTTTTCGTTTGTTTTTTTAAAAATGGATGAAAACTTAAAAAAACAGACGAAATCGTAAAAAATCGGACGAAAACGTAAAAAAAAAAGACGAAAACGAAAAAATCAGACAAAAACTTAAAAAATAAACGAAATCGTAAAAATTGACGAAACGTAAAATTCGGACGAAAACTTAAAAACAGACGAATTAAAAAAATGGACGAAAACGTAAAAAATGGATGAAAACTTAAAAAAACAGACGAAAACGTAAAAAAACAGACAAAAATGTAAAAAACTGGACGAAAACGTAAAAAATTCGACGAAAACGAAAAAAAAAACTTACGAAAACTTAAAAAAATGGACGAAAAAAAAACAAAGTAAATAAAAATCGTACGAAAACGTAAAAAAACAGACGAAAACGTAAAAAAAAATGGACAAAAAACGTAAAAAAAATGGTTGAAAACGTAAAAAAACAGACGAAAATGTAAAAAATCAGACGAAAACGTAAAAAAAAAAGACGAAAACGAAAAAAATCGGACAAAAACTTAAAAAAAAGCAAACGAAATCGTAAAAAATTGGACGAAAACGTAAAAAAAACAGGCGAAAACGTAAAAAAACAGACGAAAACGTAAAAATATGGATGAAAACGTAAAAAAACAGACGAAAACGTAAAAAAATGGATGAAAACGTAAAAAAACAGACGAAAAGGTAAAAAATTGGACGAAAACAAAAAAAAATCGGACGAAAACGAAAAAAATCGGACGAAAACGTAAAAAAACAGACGAAAACTTAAAAAATCAGACGAAAACGTAAAAAAACAGACGAAAACGTAAAAATCGGACGAAAACGTAAAAAATCGGACGAAAACGTAAAAAACCGGACGAAAACGTAAAAAACTAGACGAAAACGTAACGAAGGACTAACGGTGCAAATAGACTTAACCCATAGGACTAACGGTGCAAATATTTTAACAGAAGGACTAACGATGCAAACACTTAACGGGGAAAGATAACGCCCATCCAACTCAGGGATGTAATGTGGCAAACGTTTGCCTAACGGGGGATGTATATTGCCAATAGTTTCTGACAGGGATGTAAAGTGCCAAAAGGTGTAAACCACAGGGATGTATTTTGCAGTTTACTCTTATATCTATTATACATTTATGGCGCGACCCGCCCGAAAATGTTTTTCTACCCGTTTGAGCTCGAGTTTGGGTTACGCATTGGATTGCTGTTGGGTCATCCAACTGTTGCCCTTCACTCACATACCTTCCTTTTCCTTGAGATCCGGAATGGTTATTCCCGGTATCTTTACCCGACGGTTATTTTGCCTTTTCCGATCCGAGTTTATGGGTTATTTTGCAGCTACAGTGCTTTGTGAGGGGATCTACAGTTGCATGAATAGTATCTTTATTAATTTTTTAATTTTGTGGTTCTTTTTAGTCCATTTGTTGTTGCTACAGTCATTAGGTTGCTTATATCCACACTTTTGGATCTGATTTAGGTGTTCTGCCATTTTTTGTGATAAAAAAAAAACGGGTGCTTTGATTGTGTGGGAGAAGCGTTTTCGGGCATTCATTGTAGGTTCTGTTTTTTTTAGTATGTTTGGTTGTTTCTGTTGTTGTTGTTAATTTCATCATCCCATTTAACCTGCCTCTGCATGTCATTTAACCTCAGTTTGCATTTAATAATGGATATAACTGCCTTTCTTTAGGTCCTGTAGAGTATTTATTATGGTTGTTGGTTAATTTTTTTTTGTCACACATTTATGATTGTCTATTTTGTTTAGGGTTTTCTGCCAATTATAGGAATTGCTATTTTAGGTTCTCTTGCGATATTTTGTTCCCTGTTTTGTATTAAATCAGTGTTTTAATAGTCATCTTTAACTTCTTTTGCCTTCTTTTCCTAACATTGGCTTCATACGTTTGTGAATCACTGTTTAAAAATGTTGTTGTTACTCATGGTGATTACTTATAAAGTGTTTGTCATTGTTTTTGGGTTATCTGTTTTTTGTTGGTTCTTCTATCTTTGTCTTGCTGTTTGTAAGTATGAAACAAAATGCTACAATAAAACCAAATGCTACACGTCATGCCCAAAATATAAGAAAGCCAATTTTGGAAAACCCAAAAATGAATAACGAGATGGCTGTAGATGGTTGTGCCAACTCCACGTGGGAAGTTCAGAGTCAACATGATGTCGTACCTCCCTTGACATTAAGTGTTGGTGCTTCCGAAGGTTAGTTTGTTTCATATAGTTTCTAGAATTTTTATAGAGTTTATGTTCATGTTTTTGTCTTTTCAATTTTGGGCAGATGCTATTTTGGTAGGAAGTACGTGCCTAACAGCCCGGGAACTTCGCCATGAACGTCGTTGTCGTGCAACCACCGTGCATGTGCCACCCACCGCTATTTTAAGTGGCGGCACTTTCTTCAGCAGCCATCGTGTGAAACGTTGTAATACGAATGGCCAGATTGGTCGGTGGTTCTTTACGGTGCTTTTTTTTGTATTTTTATGATGGCAAAAGTTAACGTCCATCTTTATGTATGTGTTAAAAAATGCAGGCACACCTGTGTGTAAACACGCAAGGGGGGAAAAACCCTGCCAGCGGATGTGGCTCCCATTTGCACTGATCCTGTTGATGCTGCTGCTTTAGCAGGATCTTCATTGGCCCGTCCAACTGTAGGTGCAAATCATCCTATTGGTGTTGATTTCCAAGGTTGATGAAATCACTCTTTTATGCTTTTTTCCTTGACCATTTAGGAACCTTCTTGGTAACATCCGTTTCTGCTTCAGGCATTCAGCCGCATGCTGTTGGCAAATCAGCTTCGAATAATAGTGACACGTGTGTCCAACCAAAATCCACCGAAAGAAATGAATCATGCAGGCGATCTTTGCGCCTGCGGTCTTCAGCAGGTGATGTCCAATGTCACCAGTCTATCGCGTCTGATCGTCCAGAGGCCAAATCAGGTTTGCCTACAAATGGAGGTAGCTTCTGGTGTTGTTTTCTCTAATACCATGCGAGTTTCTCCTAACAGATTTTACCATATTAATGGGTTTCTTTTTTATTCAAAACAGGCACCCATCCAGATGTTCTACGGCGATCAATTGCTGGTAAGGAAGGTTTGCCTCACAGTTATATGATACTCCGATTTTTCCCAAATTAGTTTGTTACATGTTGTGATAACATACAGGGGTTTGCACACATGATCGTACGTGTTCTGTGTCCTTGGAAGCTCCTCATATTGAATCATCGTCTCATGCAAGTAAAGGTGATAATTACTTTATTAGGCATGCCATTTTAGGACCTTCTGGCTAACATGCGGCTCCCCTGTAGGAATGGACTCAAATGCTATAAACCAATCAACTTTCAATAATAGTAAGAAGACTGCTGAAAAAAACTCAGTTGAAAAAAGTGAATCATGCAGACGGTCTTTGCGGCTACAGTCTTCGACAAGTAACGGGCAACATGGCTCCTCTATTGCGTATGATAGTCTAGACTTCGGATCGTCTTTCTCTGCAAATGGAGGTCAGCTTCTGTCTTATCTTTTGTAATAGTATGTGAGCTTTTTCAATTACCTTTCGCTATATTAATAGAATCTTTTTATATTTAAAATAGGCCCTGATATAAATCGTAAACGAAAATCAACTAGCGTTAGTGGCGATAGGTTTTTACAAAAAACTAAAAAGAGTAAAACAACATCTGCTGGCACCTCAAGGAATGTTCGGCAATGTTCTCCCCGTACTCATTTCAATGATGATGTTGATAATCATGTTCAACAGCCACCTTCTCATGCAATTAGAGGTAACCACCAAAGATTCCTTTTCCAGCAGCTTCCTTTTCATTCAACTAACTTGATTGCAGTGTTTTGATTAACCCTTTTTCTTTCAGTTGGTATAGACACGCCGGTCACCTATCAAGATTTAGGCGATTGTAATCAGCGATGCCGGCATTGCAAAGCCATGTTTTGGCTTAACGAACGCCTTAAAGGTCGTTCCAACAATGGTCAGCCTGAATATCATTTGTGTTGCGGAGGTGGTAAAGTTTTCATGGATCCCGAGATTCGACCACCTGCATATATGAGGGAACTTCTTGAAGACAACAATTTTATGCAGAGTATAAGAGCTTACAATCAAATGTTTACCATGAATTCATTTGGCGCCAAGATTGACAATACAATTAATGAAGGAAGAGGTCCGTATGTTTTTAAAGTTTCTGGTCAGATATATCATTGGATTGGTTCCCTGTGTCCTGCTGCCAATGATTCGCCCTGCTTTTTACAGTTGTATATCTACGATACACGTAATGAAGTGGAAAACAGGATGGCCCATTTTGAAGGATCTAATACATCTGCGATAGATCCACAAGTCGTTCAAGGACTCATCCACTTTTTAGATGATCACAATGAGCTGGTGCGCCTGTTCAGAACTGTACGGGACAAATGTGCTGAGGCTGATGTTCCTGACTTTAAGGTTCGGCTCTATGGTGGTGGAGGTGCGCGCCGTTATGAGTTGCCAACATCTGATGCTTTAGGAGCCATAGTGTTTGACAATGGTCCAACAACCGAAGCAGACTATGATGTTATAATTGAATTAAGAGGTGGGGTGCCACAAAGGATAAATATGCTTCATCAATCATACATGTCATTACAGTTCCCACTCATTTTCATTTATGCTCAGTGGTATGTGCTTAAACACATATTTTTATTTGACCAAAATCGGACCCAAAATGACCAAAAACCCGACCATAATGCCAAAAGATATTGTGTTTTTGTGTTTTTATATGTGCAGGGAAGGATATCATGAAAATTGACAAAAGACACAAGAAATCCGGGAAAACGAGCACGAGATGTGGAAAAGACTCAGAACCGAACCGGGAACAAAGAAAATGGTCAAAAAAGGCATCCGAGGTCCTCCCATTATCAAAGTTTGTCAACTCCAACCCTTAGATCATCTTTTAAATAATGGTAGCAAAGGTCCCTTGATTTTCAGCAAAATACACAAAAGGTCCCTATAAGTTAAATCCTTTAACCCTTTCACTACTTAAAATCCGGATTATTTAACAAACCCAATCCATTTCACCCTTTAATCCAAACCAGCCCACCCCACTTTACACAGCCCAATCCGTAAACTTCACATAAACTACCCAAGCCCAACTTAAAATAAAACCCGATCCAAACCCCAAAACCCCGGTCAAAACACTAAACACCCAAAGTCAAATAAAAATATATCTCACTATCTCACACGCGCGCCCCTTTTTCACTCTCAACCCAGTTTTACTGATCCCTCATGAACCCTAGAATAACCACACCCAAAATTACCTCATCCCAATGATTATTACCCAATCATTAGTTCTTCTGGAAGGTCCTGACAGCTGCAGGGACACGTGGGAGCAGTTGATTGGAGAGGCCACATCATTCAATCTAATCCTACGGCCAAGATCGAGCGTGGGAAGCAAGCAAAGGATCCAAGGGTGAAGATAAGCTCAAGAGCACGAGGATCGCCAGCGTGGACAGCCCAGAAGGTTCCCTCAAGGCTTATAAATAGAAGCCCTCTCTTCACAGTCAAGTTTTTGTCCAATTTTTACGTATTTAGAAAATTGTTACCATTTTTACTTCTCTGTCATTTACATGCTTGTAATTTTCTTAAAGTTTTAGATTTATTGTTCTATTGTAATTTTTAATTTTAAATCAATTTTAATTGTATCCGAATTTGTCTTTGTAATTTTATTTTGGTTAATGAAAATTTCATTTTCAGTTTAATGGTCTTGAATTAAAGTTTTCTTAGTATTGTTTTTATATCTGAGTATCATTTAAAAAAAAAATTATAATAAGCTGATAAGCTGATAAGTTGGTGATAAGCTGTGGAGTGCTGATGTGGAATAGGGCTGGATATTGGGTTATGTTAGTGGCTTAATAGCCTGGGTAGTTTTAATGTTCTGAGATCGCCAAAATTTCAGCAGGATCAGCTTGTGGGTACAGATTCATTTCTTTAGCTTGTTGTTTAATTGTATCAGCTTAATATGTCTTGTTATTTTTTCCTTTGCTTTTAATTTTTAGATTAGCTTTAGTTTAATTATTTTAAGCATAGGAGAGATTAGAGCATCAGTTTAGAGTAAATTGCATAAGTTTATAAGCTTTTTAAGGGATTGTTTGGTTAGTATCAGCTGAGCTTGTCTGAATTTAATTTCTGCACTTTTGAGGTACTTTAAGATGTCAAAAGAAGTAGCAATAACTGAATCAGCTTAGTTAGGATTGCACACCTTAGCACCACTTTTACTTTCTGCTGTTACATAAATAGCGCAGGAACCATGTTTTTGAGACAGCTTATTCTGACCCCATATTTTGCAATTCTAGGTTGCTTTTAAGTGTTGTAGTAAGTTTGCAAAAGGCTAGTTTAAAGTTAGTAAGATCTCATTAGATTTGCGCCAAAATCAGTTCACTGCTGTCACAAACATTTTAGTGCAGATCTTAGGTTTATAGCAGCTGATTTAGGGCTTATTTAGAGTAGCAATCGAGCTTAACTTTTGGGGCCTTTGTGTTTTATAGGTAGCCAGTAGTATAAGCTTCATTTTGCCCCCTTTTTTCAGATTTAGAGCTTTTTAGACTGCTTATTTTAGTGCTGCAAGTTGGGCCAAAAACCTTGATAATCTGTTTTACAAAATAAGCTGTGCAGCAAGATTTTAGCTTATTCCTGTGGCTTATTTGGATTTTCTGAGTTGGTTTAAGCTTAATTTAGTCTATTGCATGATTCCTGAGATTTTTATAATTTTTGGCTTATGTTGGCTTATTCTTAGCTTATTTCATATTGTTTTTTTTTCCACTGTTCTGCTTATTTTAGATGAGTTAGCTTCCGAATTTAATTTTCCTAGATTAATAATTTCATTTTAGATTTTTTCAAAAATTTTCAGAATTTTCCAACTTGTTTTACTATTTTTAAAGTATTTAATTAGTTTAAATCAGTTTTAAATTCATAAAAATTTATTAAAAAGTAAAAAAAATATATATATTTTTCTTTTTCTCATAATTTTCTTTTATCATTTTAAATGTAGGAAAATTATTTTCAAAGTTTTAGGATTTAAATTTTAGAAAATCATTTTTATTCACGTTTTTAAAATTCGTCGCGTAACGTTTTTTAAATTCCGGTTTTTTTTAGTTTTTAATTCCCGTGCTTAGATTACTTGTTCATATAGCTTTATTAGTAGTTTTTATTTGTTATTTCATTGTTTGTAGTGTAAAATCACAACTCTCACTTATACACACTCATTCACTACACGAATCACGTTCCGGGAACACAAATTCCATTCGATCTTCGTCGGGACAAACGACTCGGGTTAACACATATTTCCACGTGTGTTTTCCTTGATCTATAATTGTTAAATCAATTTTTGGCGCCGCTGCCGGGGAAGGTTGAAGTGAGTTCGTGATTTCGTTCGTCGAATCGTGTTTTGAAGACCCTTCCTCGGAAGTTATCGTTTTTATAAAAAATAAAAATACAAAAAGAAAATAATTAAAAAACACTTTTCCTAAAGTGTTTTCACCATTAATAATACATCCTCGGTCTTCCGTTGAAGGAGGGCGGTTGTAAACCATTCCAAATAAACAACAAAAGAGATCGTGTAGTTAAACGTTGCTTGGATTATTTCTTTACTACAACCTAATCACGGGGTTTAAGGAGGTCTTGACATTAAATTGCAGACCGAAGAGAGATCCATTCTTCTCTCCCGCCACGCTGCGCGTAGTTTGAAAGAAACGAGTACGGTTGATAAAACGATCACCAAAAAGATAATAATTTTTTTTTCCTTAATTAAAAATCCAAAAAGATTTTCTCTTCCAAATTATTTTCCATTTTTCTTTTGTTATGTTTCTAAATTTCAAAACCCAAAAATAATCTTCTTATCCTTTTAACCGTTTAATTCTATCTCTCTATCCCTCTATCCGTTTAATTCCTCTTCTTCATGTCTTCATCTTACCCGTATTCTTGTGAATGGTGTGGGGGTCCTCCAAATGGCGGGAATTGTTCCGGTTGTAGCATGGTGGAATCGAGAAACAGGTTTGTCTATGACCAAAATCCTTATTCCTACCATGAAACAACCGACTTTTTTAACCAGCCCCCACAACATCAGATGGAGACATACTGTTGTGAATATTGTGGAGGTCCCCATTATGGTTCTGATTGTCAAACCGAGAACATGCACTATGAGCATATTCCTTATAACAATCATGACTTATCCGGTTTTGACCAACCTTCACAATACACAACCCCTCATGACCTTCTTCTTCAAAGGTTTTTAACTACTAGAGCTGAACAGATAAATGCTCAAAATCAATTCAACATGAACCTTCTAGCTGAAATAAACCGTCTTCAGGAGAGGATTCTTATAACTCAAAAACAAGATCCTCCTGTTGACTCGTCCTATCACGAAGAGAGGGAAACGTCTCGACCAGTAGAGAACCTTCATTGTGCCAATATGACATTCGCTTATGACGATGATTCCGATGATGACGAGGAGAGATTTGTTCCGGTAACTTTCCCTCAAATAGCACCCGTCTTTCCTATCGTAGAACCCGAGGACTCTCTAAAAATGGGGGACGAGCATCTTAACACTATTCCGGCAACGGAATCAGACAATGTTGAGAACCTCGTCCCAATCCCGAGTGAGTCCGAGGAAATATCCGACGGTGAAAGTGATCTGCAATTTTGTGAAGATTCTCTTGACATTTCCAAAGTTACCTCCGGGATTTTCTCTAACCCTCTTTTTGAATTCAATGATGAGTATACTTCTTGCAAAGTTAATCCTCTTTTCGATGAAGGGTTAGAGAACGTCGAGGACGAGGACTCTACATTTGATGAGCTGATTTTACCAATACCTCGCCCTGACGATTCCCATGACTCGGAAGGGGAAAATCTTTTTCTTGAAAGATTGCTTAATGATGATCCCCTTTCACTTCATAAAACTGAGTCATTACACGTTGAGCCATCACCCACTCGTCCGCCTGCTAAACCACCCGATAATATCAAGCCCGATACGGGTGTTGTGACTTCTAAAGTGGTGGATGAGATTTCTGAAAAGTATGATAATTTGCCCACCCCAACCCACCCTTTTTATCTCTTCCGGGTGTGAGGATGACAATTTCTTTACAATTGTTATCATGATATTTCTCCCTTTCTTCACCTACCCGGTGACTTCTCCTCTCTTTCACTCCCTCGGGAGTGAAGACACCATCTTTGACCCCGGCATTTTCTTTTCTATCTAGAGCCGTGGGTATCTCATCGGAGTGGAACTTTCGTGTGCTTCAATGTTTATCTAAACATCTTGAACGAAAGTCCGATTGAGATTATTTCTTCCACATTGCTCCCCCAAGGACAAATAAATTCGGGGTCGAGTCAAGCTCATGTGACTCGGTTAACAAAAACAAGCGCTTCGTGGGAGGCACCCCATGCTTATCATTCTATCTTCTTATCTTATTTCTAATAAAGTGAGTGAGGAGGGCTACCTCTTCTATTTCTTGTGTTTCGTGTTTTTCTGTGATGTGTCCAGGAATGCCCGATGATGAAGACTCTCGTGCTCGTAGTTTCCTTCACGCTACTCGAGTTTCATCATTCGTTATTCATCCGATATCCTTAAATCTTATCGTTTTACATCTATCTTTTGGCATAATTCATAAACGGCCTTAGGTTTATGTAGGAGAACCCTTACCTTTAAGACATTGAGGACAATGTCTCGTTTTAGTCTGGGGGGGTAATCTGTCGATTTGATTTTTGCCTTGCATTTTGCCGTTTTCTCATGCAACCCCGTTTTTCCTTCAAAATTGAAAAAAATCCAAAAAAATGAGAAAAATTTAAAAAAAATTTGCAAAAATAGAATACATTTTGACATTTTTGTTGACTTTCCGCTGGAGAGAGTAGGAATAAAATTCTGACTTGACCGGGCGTGTTGAGCCCTAGCTTGTCCCCTTAACCTTTTGTAATCTATAAGCTCGTGCTAGTCTTTTACACAAGGAGCTAGAAAACGCGAATTCTTTTTAAGAGTTTGCAAGTTCCCGTATTTGACTTTATATATGCATGGCTTGATTATTTGGCTAAGCATTCGCGGATCTTATTATTTAAGATTTTAAATTTGCGAAGAACGAGAAATGATAGAGTTGTTTATAAGTTAGATTGCTAAACGTGGAGTAGTTGGATCTCTTTAGAGCTCATCGAAGTTATTTGTGACTTTTTGTTCCCATAAGCTTGTTTCACTAAAATAATAGTAATCTAGGAATAATTAAAGGTGTTTTGGTTTTGGCGATAATTAGTTTTTATTTCTTCCTTAGAGAATTCTTGCTTATGAAAGTTGGGTACACATCAAGGTACTGCTAGTGTTACGGTGTAATAGACTATTCCATCTTGCCGGCTCGCAACCGATGTTGGGATTGTTATAAAAGCCGTAGGACTCGGAATTTGGCAAAATATATAATGAATAATGAATAATAATAATAATCCAAAGCCATAAAAAGTTTTCTGCATCTTGCCGGTTCGCAGCCGATGTTGTAGACTTCTAATAAAGGCAGAGGAAAATTTCCAAGGTCATAATAGACTATCACATCTTGCCGGTTCGCAGCCGATGTTGTGATTGTTATAAAGGGCCAAGGATCAATAATAATATGTGCTTAATAATGTTAAAAATGCCAAATTTCGACTCCGAGGTATCCTAATAAAGGCTTCTGTCTCTGGACTCGTAGATGAGTTGTTTCGGTCGCAAATAAAAGGGATATTCTCAAAATCGTGTTAAATCAGAGACCTTGATGTGGACCTCATTTTTGTATGCAACGGTTTTCGAGGGAAGGTTTGGAAACTATTTAGCGTCTAAACTAGGTATCTTTATCGGCTTAAAAATTATCAAAACGAGAATTTGAAGAAATTCATTTCTCACCAAAAATAAAATAAATAGAGGAAAATAGGAATTTGGGAACAAGAAGTAATTACACAAGTAGCTTTTATGGGTAGTGTTGGCAATCTAACTTGTAAATGACAATGATTTCGTTTTTAAGCTTAGTTTGGGGACTTGTGAAAAATCAGGGACGACGAATTTTATCCGTATGGTCACTTCTTTATGAGTCGTGTTTCCTACTCGAAGATCCTAAAAATTATCGAAAGATAATGATTGTCAACAAAAGCCGTCACATGAATAATGAGAAAAATATAAAAATACAAAAATAGAATAAAAGGAAAAACATGTTTTTATAACATTGCATGAGGACATTGCAATATCTTAGTCTGGGGGAATTTTGGTATGTGCTTAAACACATATTTTTATTTGACCAAAATCGGACCCAAAATGACCAAAAACCCGACCATAATGCCAAAAGATATTGTGTTTTTGTGTTTTTATATGTGCAGGGAAGGATATCATGAAAATTGACAAAAGACACAAGAAATCCGGGAAAACGAGCACGAGATGTGGAAAAGACTCAGAACCGAACCGGGAACAAAGAAAATGGTCAAAAAAAGGCATCCGAGGTCCTCCCATTATCAAAGTTTGTCAACTCCAACCCTTAGATCATCTTTTAAATAATGGCAGCAAAGGTCCCTTGATTTTCAGCAAAATACACAAAAGGTCCCTATAAGTTAAATCCTTTAACCCTTTCACTACTTAAAATCCGGATTATTTAACAAACCCAATCCATTTCACCCTTTAATCCAAACCAGCCCACCCCACTTTACACAGCCCAATCCGTAAACTTCACATAAACTACCCAAGCCCAACTTAAAATAAAACCCGATCCAAACCCCAAAACCCCGGTCAAAACACTAAACACCCAAAGTCAAATAAAAATATATCTCACTATCTCACACGCGCGCCCCTTTTTCACTCTCAACCCAGTTTTACTGATCCCTCACGAACCCTAGAATAACCACACCCAAAATTACCTCATCCCAATGATTATTACCCAATCATTAGTTCTTCTGGAAGGTCCTGACAGCTGCAGGGACACGTGGGAGCAGTTGATTGGAGAGGCCACATCATTCAATCTAATCCTACGGCCAAGATCGAGCGTGGGAAGCAAGCAAAGGATCCAAGGGTGAAGATAAGCTCAAGAGCACGAGGATCGCCAGCGTGGACAGCCCAGAAGGTTCCCTCAAGGCTTATAAATAGAAGCCCTCTCTTCACAGTCAAGTTTTTGTCCAATTTTTACGTATTTAGAAAATTGTTACCATTTTTACTTCTCTGTCATTTACATGCTTGTAATTTTCTTAAAGTTTTAGATTTATTGTTCTATTGTAATTTTTAATTTTAAATCAATTTTAATTGTATCCGAATTTGTCTTTGTAATTTTATTTTGGTTAATGAAAATTTCATTTTCAGTTTAATGGTCTTGAATTAAAGTTTTCTTAGTATTGTTTTTATATCTGAGTATCATTTAAAAAAAAAATTATAATAAGCTGATAAGCTGATAAGTTGGTGATAAGCTGTGGAGTGCTGATGTGGAATAGAGCTGGATATTGGGTTATGTTAGTGGCTTAATAGCCTGGGTAGTTTTAATGTTCTGAGATCGCCAAAATTTCAGCAGGATCAGCTTGTGGGTACAGATTCATTTCTTTAGCTTGTTGTTTAATTGTATCAGCTTAATATGTCTTGTTATTTTTTCCTTTGCTTTTAATTTTTAGATTAGCTTTAGTTTAATTATTTTAAGCATAGGAGAGATTAGAGCATCAGTTTAGAGTAAATTGCATAAGTTTATAAGCTTTTTAAGGGATTGTTTGGTTAGTATCAGCTGAGCTTGTCTGAATTTAATTTCTGCACTTTTGAGGTACTTTAAGATGTCAAAAGAAGTAGCAATAACTGAATCAGCTTAGTTAGGATTGCACACCTTAGCACCACTTTTACTTTCTGCTGTTACATAAATAGCGCAGGAACCATGTTTTTTGAGACAGCTTATTCTGACCCCATATTTTTCAATTCTAGGTTGCTTTTAAGTGTTGTAGTAAGTTTGCAAAAGGCTAGTTTAAAGTTAGTAAGATCTCATTAGATTTGCGCCAAAATCAGTTCACTGCTGTCACAAACATTTTAGTGCAGATCTTAGGTTTATAGCAGCTGATTTAGGGCTTATTTAGAGTAGCAATCGAGCTTAACTTTTGGGGCCTTTGTGTTTTATAGGTAGCCAGTAGTATAAGCTTCATTTTGCCCCCTTTTTTTTTTCAGATTTAGAGCTTTTTAGACTGCTTATTTTAGTGCTGCAAGTTGGGCCAAAAACCTTGATAATCTGTTTTACAAAATAAGCTGTGCAGCAAGATTTTAGCTTATTCCTGTGGCTTATTTGGATTTTCTGAGTTGGTTTAAGCTTAATTTAGTCTATTGCATGATTCCTGAGATTTTTATAATTTTTGGCTTATGTTGGCTTATTCTTAGCTTATTTCATATTGTTTTTTTTTTTCCACTGTTCTGCTTATTTTAGATGAGTTAGCTTCCGAATTTAATTTTCCTAGATTAATAATTTCATTTTAGATTTATTCAAAAATTTTCAGAATTTTCCAACTTGTTTTACTATTTTTAAAGTATTTAATTAGTTTAAATCAGTTTTAAATTCATAAAAATTTATTAAAAAGTAAAAAAAAAAAAATATTTTTCTTTTTCTCAAAATTTTCTTTTATCATTTTAAATGTAGGAAAATTATTTTCAAAGTTTTAGGATTTAAATTTTAGAAAATCATTTTTATTCACGTTTTTAAAATTCGTCGCGTAACGTTTTTTAAATTCCGGTTTTTTTAGTTTTTAATTCCCGTGCTTAGATTACTTGTTCATATAGCTTTATTAGTAGTTTTTATTTGTTATTTCATTGTTTGTAGTGTAAAATCACAACTCTCACTTATACACACTCATTCACTACACGAATCACGTTCCGGGAACACAAATTCCATTCGATCTTCTTCGGGACAAACGACTCGGGTTAACACATATTTCCACGTGTGTTTTCCTTGATCTATAATTGTTAAATCAGTCAGCCTGGATTTCATACACAGTTAAGATTAAAAGCTGCAGATCCGACCGGTAGGAGCAAACGAGTTTCAATGAACGCGTTTTACACATACCAGCTGCACCCAAGACATGGGCAGTATGATTTAATCTTTCGGGTAGGGCGTCTTTTACAACAGTATGTTGTTGCAGTTTATTGTTGTATAGAACATAATAGAATGGATTTCTATAGAACGCATCAAAATGATATCCGAGGAGAATATTTGTCAGGACTTTATGATGCAATTTCAAGAGGTGATCGTGATGGTTCAGAAGTCGGTTCAAGAATAATTTTGCCGTCTTCGTTCACTGGGGGTACTAGATATATGTATAGCCATTATCTGGATGCATTGGCGATTTGTCGTGTCCTTGGTAATCGGCAGTTTTTTATAACCTTCACATGTAATGTGAATTGGCCTGAAATACAGCGATACATGGCATTGTTTCCTCATTTGAGTGCATCAGATAGAGCAGATGTGGTATGTAGAGTTTTTGAACAAAAGATTAAAGCATTTATCAAGTTTCTTAAAGAAAAGCAAACTTTCGGACATATCACAGGAGGTATGCATATCTTTTGTGGTTAATGTTTTTTTAGTTTATGTTCTGTTCACATTTACACTGTCAGCAGATATACCATGTAATGTACAGGGCTATTGACCAAATTTTGATTTTCATATTGTTTAATATGCAGTTTTGTACACTGTTGAGTTCCAGAAGCGTGGGTTACCACATTGTCACACGCTGGTTTGGGTCTCTCCATCGCAAAAAATTCAAAATGCTCAAGACGTTGACCAATATATTTCAGCCGAGCTGCCAGACCCAGTTGTCGATCCTCATGGGTACAAAATTGTTTCTGAAATGATGATGCATGGCCCATGCGGGAAAGCCAATATGGGTGCGCCGTGTATGCAAGGGGAGTTTTGCACAAAAAAATTCCCAAAGAAATACAACAATGAGACGTTTTTTGATGCCGAAGGACGGGTGCATTATAGAAGAAGGCAGGCAAACACTGCAGTTACTAAACACCAGGTCAAAATTGATGAATTACAAGGTTACATATTATATGAGCTACAGATACTGCTAAGCAGCTGTGGTAAGTCGGTCGAGGATTATGGTTTGTAGACACCTCCAAAAGACCTGCTTGATCAATTGAAGAATCGGTTGTTGATGGAAGAAAAGAATTACAATAGAGCATTGTTGGCACAAGAAAAGGCTGATTCAGTCCCTAAGATAAATGCTGATCAAAGAAGAATTTATGAGCTCATTCTAAATGCATTTGCAAGAGGTAGGCAGGAACTGATATTTGTGTATGGCCATGGAGGAACTGGTAAAACCTTTTTGTGGAAAGCTATTATTAGTGCTTTACGATCTGAAGGTAACATTGTGCTTGCAGTCGCTTCTTCTGGTATTGCTTCCCTACTCCTTCCATCGTAAAGCACTATGTTACCAGAAGAAGCGACTGCAAGCACAATGTTACCTTAATTTTTCTACACACAGCAAAATTTACAAAGCATGATACTTATTTCATTGCAGATTATATTGGGTGCCTAAGATCAGTCGGACCATTAAAGCATAAACAAAATGCCAACCAAGATGAGACCGTGCACAGAAAACTTAGCATCGAAAACCTAAGGCATGTGACGTTAAAGAAATTTATCATTTTTTTGTGAAGAATCTATTCATTATTCAATAGCACTTTACTTATGTTAACAGCGGTAATGTTATTGAGTTGACACTATGGGATGCGGTGGCCCAAAATTTTGAGCAAACTAGACTTTAAGAGATGGAACAACCTGTTATAATTGCAGTCAGCTCTTGCCGAGTCACGCGCTTTAGAGGTGTTGTATTCATACCTTACCTTACACATCTATATTAATAATTAATTACTCATGCATTTGTAAATATTTGTGTGGCAGATTATCAGTTAACAGCGACATCAGCAACACACTTTTACCTAAACCCAAACATACCGGAGGCTGAAGAAACACGACAGCAGTAAGAATCTATTAACCAAAAAAACTAAATTCCTACATATTGACATACCAACTGCTTAAAACAAATTCTTTGCAACTTTCTAAATTATGCCAGATACAGAGACAGACACCACGCAGCTCCACCGCTACGCATCTGCATAACACCGTATGAAGATGCTCAAAAAGAAATGTTGAGAAACCGATTTCCATTGAAAACACTTTTGGATCAAAATCCAGAAGCATACAAGGTAAATTTAATGAAATTTACAGCAAATTTTTAATTAAATTTTTGCCAATACATCACACTACATGCAATATTTCTTAGGCCGTTAGATTCACTGCTGAAGCAACAATAAGCAGCATCAACATCAACAGAGACTGGTTCTACATATCTTGCAATAAATGCCTTTTAAAAGTTAGGGAAGAAGATGGAATCTATCACTGCTTAGATCATGGAAAGCAAGAGCAGCCATGGTATAGGTAAATAATGCTGTAACTCACATTCAAGATTTAAACTGCCTCTAGAACTCACAGATGAGTCACTTTGTAGAGTTAAAAAAAATACTCATATCAGAAAATTGTTAGCTGAAACAAATTTGATCATTTGGGATGAGGCACCTATGAATGATCGGCGCTGCTTTGAGGCATTAGATAGGACACTTAGAGACATACTAGATGCACCAGACGTTCTTTTTGGTGGGAAAACAGTTATTTTAGGAGGCAATTTTCGGAAAACGCTGCCTGTCAAGAAGGGTGCTCCAAAACTGGAAATAGTTTTGTCTTATTTTGCAACCTCTCACCTCTGGCCACATTTTAAGCTAATGACATTGAAGGAGAACATGAGGCTTTTTCGATTAGGAATTAGCTTAGAAGAATAGAACTTGGCCCCCTCTTTTGCAGCTTGGCTTCTTGATATTGGTGATGGGAAGCTCGAAGAACCTGACGAACAAGATAGCAAAAATACATCATGGGTTGAAATTCCAGATAGGTATTGTATAGAAGACACCACAGAAGGTTTGTCAAAGCTGATAGATTTTATATATGACCAACCCACACTCCGAACACCTTCAGCAATGACTCTGCAGCAAAAAGCTATTGTTTGTCCAAAAAATGAGACTGCAGACATTATTAGCACACAGGTTTTATCAATGTTTGAAGGTGAAGTTACAAGTTATGCAAGCCATGATATGTCTATTCCAATCAACAGTTCTGCTGCTGAAACTGAGATGTTGTATCCTGCTGAATATCTAAACACATTTAACTTATCAGGATTTTCGCCACATCAACTCGATCTTAAAGTTGGAGCACCTGTGATGCTTTTAAGAAATGTTAGTTTAGCAGGTGGTTTATGCAATGGGACACGCATGATAGTCACGCAACTTATGTCAAGGCTTATTGAAGTTCAAATCATCACAGGCACAAGAGTCGGTGAAAAGGTCTTCATACACAGTATACCTTTTTATTCATAAAGATCCAAATCTTCCTTTCTCTTTCAAGCACAACCAATTCCCAATAAAACTCTGTTATGCAATGACAATCAACAAAATTCAAGGGCAATCTCTTAACAAAATTGGTGTTTACCTTCCGCAGCCAGTTTTTGGGCATGGGCAGTTATATGTCGCTCTTTCTAGAGCCACATCTCCTCATGGTTTAAAAATTCTCATGAAACAGCAAGACAATAGAAGACCAAACAAAACTAAAAATATAGTTTACAAAGACTTTTTGACAAATATAGGACGTTCATAGTCATTTTTGCATCGCAGAGTCATACTCAGATATTTTTCGTTCTACCTTTTTTTTTTTTTTTTTTTTTTTTTTCCTTTTTCGAATTATTTTTTATTTTATTTTATCATTAACATTGTTAAATATGGCCTCACAACTACATGTCAATTATTGATTACTTCATAAAGGTATCACAAAAATAGTAAAATACAAATACATTTTGTAAAAACCTGTCTTATATACCACTTGCTGTTGCATTCTTTTTTAGCTGATTGGTCTTGCCATCTTCTTCTGTTACCGTTTTTTTGTTTATAACGCAACTTAGAAATACAGGTACATTTTGTACAAGCCTGTCTTATATAGCATCTGCCATTGCATTATTTTTTAGCTTATTGATCTTACCATCTTCGTTTCTTACCGTTTTTCCATTATAACTCACTATCATTTATTATATACTTATAGTTAAATGGCAGACCCTGCAAGCAGTGACAAACAACATTCATCTGTGCGAAAAATGGTTGCAAATAGCAGCGGTACAGTATCTGAGGTCGAGCATGTGTTTGAACAGGCAATCATTGAAACCACCTGTCCCACAGAGATTGCAGTAATTGCTGAGTTACACCCCAACTCTTATGACAAGGTCATTGAAGTTAGGGTATATAGAAAATGGATTTTGGTGACCTATTCAAAGAAAGCTGGAGGTGAATTCTCCCCCAAAAAAAATGAAACTGCGTTCTGCTGCATATTGATAGATGAAGAGGTATGTCAACCTTCATGTTATGTAAACAATACATATTAGTTCCTTCACTTTTAATACCGACGCATTTATATAAACAGGGCAATGCTATACAGGCAAACATGAATGTCAAAGAAATTGATTATTTTGACTAAAAAATTAAACTTGGATCCACCTACAGAATTTCAGATTTCATGTGTGAACCCGCCAGTGCATACCAGCAGACAGTTGATAACAGAATAGCCCTGCGCTTTGGGAGAATTACGAAATTCACCCCTATAACAGCACCAAACATTCCACACCACTATTTTAAATTTGTATCATACAACCACCTTCAATCCAAAGTGCCAACAGAAGATGCGACAGGGAAAATCCAATACCCAATGCTCACAGGTCATGCTCTGAACCTTAATTTTTCTACACACAGCAAAATTTACAAAGCATGATACTTATTTCATTGCAGATTATATTGGGTGCCTAAGATCAGTCGGACCATTAAAGCATAAACAAAATGCCAACCAAGATGAGACCGTGTACAGAAAACTTAGCATCGAAAACCTAAGGCATGTGACGTTAAAGAAATTTATCATTTTTTTGTGAAGAATCTATTCATTATTCAATAGCACTTTACTTATGTTAACAGCGGTAATGTTATTGAGTTGACACTATGGGATGCGGTGGCCCAAAATTTTGAGCAAACTAGACTTGAAGAGATGGAACAACCTGTTATAATTGCAGTCAGCTCTTTCCGAGTCACGCGCTTTAGAGGTGTTGTATTCATACCTTACCTTACACATCTATATTAATAATTAATTACTCATGCATTTGTAAATATTTGTGTGGCAGATTATCAGTTAACAGCGACATCAGCAACACACTTTTACCTAAACCCAAACATACCGGAGGCTGAAGAAACACGACAGCAGTAAGAATCTATTAACCAAAAAAACTAAATTCCTACATATTGACATACCAACTGCTTAAAACAAATTCTTTGCAACTTTCTAAATTATGCCAGATACAGAGACAGACACCACGCAGCTCCACCGCTACGCATCTGCATAACACCGTATGAAGATGCTCAAAAAGAAATGTTGAGAAACCGATTTCCATTGAAAACACTTTTGGATCAAAATCCAGAAGCATACAAGGTAAATTTAATGAAATTTACAGCAAATTTTTAATTAAATTTTTGCCAATACATCACACTACATGCAATATTTCTTAGGCCGTTAGATTCACTGCTGAAGCAACAATAAGCAGCATCAACATCAACAGAGACTGGTTCTACATATCTTGCAATAAATGCCTTTTAAAAGTTAGGGAAGAAGATGGAATCTATCGCTGCTTAGTTCATGGAAAGCAAGAGCAGCCATGCTATAGGTAAATAATGTTGTAACTCACATTTAGGCAACCTAAAGAAAATAGCAAACGTTAAATGATCCTTTCACTTTCTTCATTATACACAGGTATAATTTCAAAGGTTTTATCATAGACCAATCTGCAACTGCTCCAATGACTTTCTTCACCCCTGCTGCTGACGACATAGTAGGATTTTCATGCTCAGAGTTGATTTCGATGCACACAGTGGCAGACCTTCAACAAATACCAGCAGAAATCTTTGCAGCAGAAGGACAAAACAATATTTTCCAGTTTCATTACAATCAAACAGGGAGATCAGTGGATTTCACTTTAGATAAGGTTTTCAAAAAGACAAACAAACGACTCAAAACAACACCACCGATGAATGCAAACTCAGGTTCTCAAATTTATCTGACCAACCCCTCTTATTTAAATATACTTTTTGCAAATGTAAATGTTAACTATTATGTTTTATGAAAACTAGGTATGCAGTCAACACCTGTGCAAGAAAACCCAGGTACCGCCTTTTGTTTTATTAGCATATCTTATTTAAAGAAAGCATTTGTAAATGTAAATATTACCTATTTTTCCTTTTTTTTAATTAAACTAGGGACACCGCCAACACCCATGCTTATAACAAATCAAGCTGACCAACAAGCATATCCATCTGAGGATACGCCAGAACAAACCAAATCAAGACTGGTGAAAAAACAGTTATTCCAAGATCAGACAACACCTGTGAAGAAACACAAAGGTATTTTACAAAATTTATTTAGCATGTAGACTCCAGAATATATTACACACATATCACAAACACTATCACACCATAACTGACACTAAACTTAAAGACAATAGCAAAATTTAAAATACAGGAAACAAAATAGATTATGCCGAGAAATCTAAAACACCCTTAAGTTTTTTAAAAAAGATATCCTTATTATGAGCATTCAGCTCTAGCTCAGTTGTTAATATTTGCATTTGCATGACCTTTTGATCATCTTTTGCCTGTTCCTGTCTAAGAAACTCGGCTGTTTTCTGCGCATAAATGTTTCCAACACTTTTGAGCTCCAGAATAAAGCTTGCCCTTTCACGAGTTATGCCAAGCAGCCTTGCACATATTGCATTCATCTGCTGTGCCATTTGAATGTCTTCGATTGCTGATTTACTTCGATTGCTGATTTACGGCAATATAAAACTAGCATCTCAGACCAGTTGTTAGAGTTTGCCTCAACCTTAAGTTGGTCACACCTAGGGTGTCTAGACATTCTGGCTTCTTGATTTTGTATCCGAATGAGAAAACTCCCTTACCAAATTTTTTTTTTAAGCAGCACTGTCTTAAATAGACACCAAAACTCAAAAAAAATAATCCCGTGACCTATTAGCATAGGATAACTATTAGAACAACACCCTTTTTGCATCCATTATAGGCATTCATATTAGTTGTGCCTGTTCTACTTGCAGTGTCTTCTGTTCAACTATGCTACCATCCAAAATAGGCACAAATAATTAGCCTGCAGTCTTGAAAAATTGCCACAAATAATAGAGTACCAATTGTTTTTTTTTAAATCAGAATGCCATTTAAAAATATAAAAAACATAAAAACCTATTTCATTATTCAAATATCTCATGATTACTTTTCCTCACTCTAAATTACACCTCATTGTTATCTCATAAACTGATTATTTTGATTTTTGCAGCAACAGCAGAACAATCATCACAACAACAGCTGAAACCAAGAGCTGTTCAAAGAAAGAAGTCTAAATGAAGATAAAAAAGTCATCTGACCAGCCAACATCAGCCTTTTGTAAATACTAAAACTTATTGCACCACTTAGTAATCATCAGTATGTTTTCAGATATATTTGTGCACCACCTGCGCAAATACGTCTAAAAACATCTATAACTGCTAAACCAGCCATCTTTTGTAACACATGTACCATGCAGTTGCATTTGCATATGGGTTTGTCTATTATTTTTTGTAGGCCAAATTGCATATATATATCCCTCCCAAAATGAATAATTGCATATATATCCTTTGTACAAGTTTTTGATGCACATAGTACAATGATTTTTATGCATGCTTTGGATATATATGCAATTTTGCATTTTCGGAAGGATATATATGCAAAAGCCCATTTTTTGTACAACATTGGCATTCCTAAACAAAAAATCTTATGTATGTTAAAAAACTTTATGCTATCTTATATCATCTATTCTTAATAGCTTATACAATTCTTATCTCTTATTCATACCTTACATAACGAAACGTCCCACAGCAACGCGCGGGTTACATCCCTCGTTAGATACATTTATGTCTTATCTTCAAATAAATGAACCTATCTTATCTCTATATAAGAAAAGTCATTCCAGTTTTTCATCTACAACACACATTCTTATCTCTTTCTTATCTTCAAATAAAATTATCAAATACTTTAATTCATTCATCTACTCACATTCACCACCTTTTCCATTCAGTAGGAAACATTTCAAGCTAGAAACATTTTAATTAATGATTATTAAAGCTGATGCAGTTGATTGAACTCATCGATCAGCTCAAACACAAACGTCACCAACACAACATGATGTTCTGGAGACATGTTTGTGTTTGAGCTGATTGATGAGTTTAATCAACTATTATATATTGCATCATTCTCAAACACAAACGTCACCAACACAACATGATGTTCTACTATTCAAAAAGCTCAAAAAAAAAAAAAAAAAAAAAAAAAAAAAAAAAAAAAAAAAAAAAAACTATGCAACAGTGAATCATACTATTATATCTATTGCATATCAATAGATTAGTAAAATCTACTGCATTTCAATCTAAATGTATAAGAAATAAATTTATGAAATCTGATTTACAAGACTAGAGAAGCAACTTGCACATAATTTTATATTTCTTATCTTCAAATACTTTCACACATTTCAATTACAGATTTTAATTCAACACACACATTCTTTTATTTTTCTTATCTTCAAATAATATCTTATTCATATTTCTATATTGAAATGCTTCCCCTGAAATTGAAGGTGAATACTTTTGATTACCTTATGAATCTATTGAAATAGTTCAAACACACAAACATAACATTATTATTCTACTAATCTAGACTTATACATTTGCCAAAAACTACTGTATCATTTTATACACAAACAACTGAATCTATTAATTTTTTTTTATAAAAGTAAGATAACATACTTGTTTGATCGAAAAGTAGCATCAAATGAGATAATATCACCAAAAGTGGCATAGTCTTTTATAGCTTGTTCATCAGCCCAAAAAAGCCCAACCAACTTATCATCATTGCCTACAAATAAAAAAAATGTTAAGAAACTGATAATAATTATCGTGAAATTTAAGTGCATCAAACCACAAAAATTAGCTGCATCACCTGTTTTATAACTCACATAAAAGCCTGGTGAATGCATCTTTCTGCTTAACAGTTTTTCAACAGCCATCTGTGCATCTCTATCGCCAATAAACAAGTTTATTTTCTTCTTTTGATTCTTACAATCAACTACAGTAGCACCAACTCTATCAAAACCACCACACATCTGTTTCAACAACTTAAAAACCGTAGAAGGACCAAAATTAGCATTTGATGCTTGAAACAGAAAATGTTTTTTCGTGTATCCCAAATCCCGTGAGCTCTTCATAAATATCATATCATTTTCAGCAATAAGAGGATGGTTATGCCCTTCTACAAAAGTATATACTTCGTATAAATTTCCTTCAATCTTCTTAATACGAATTTTAGCTAAACAACCGCATCTAAAAGAACCTCGATTCCTTTTCTTCTTTTCATTCACATTTTCAACAGCAACCTCACTATTTTCGACAGTAACCTCACTATTTTCAGACATAACATCCTTTTCAAGAGGTTCATTTGTACCTTCTCTCGAACATAAAAACCACTTCAAGTTTGGGTCTTCGCCACGTTTAGGTTTATAGTGTCCACCCTTTCTAACATCAAAACCTGCCCTTTTACCATAATCCTTATAGAAATTATATGCTTGTTCTATAGAAACAAACTTACAACCTTCCAATGGTTTGTCACCAATATCAATATCAGGATACCAAGTCCTATTTCCTTTATCATCACAAGTATAAAAACCAACATGATCCTTCACCCGAACAACTTGAACATCTGTATGTTTAACGCATATAACTTTAATAACTTTTAATAAGAATTGAAATATAGAAAATGAATAAATAAAAAAAATCATTGTTTTACACCTACTGCATCATTTTTATTAAATCAACTGCATGATAAAAACTAAAACAGCTGCATCAGACAAACAATATATTAACTACATAGACAGATAAGCTCAATTGTTAGTGCATCAGACAAACACAACTTGGTATCTTTTTACAATTTGGCATACATTTTGAAAACTTAATTGGTGTCTTGTAAACACTATACATAACCTAATAGAACCTTGTATACATACTGCATCAACGTTTTAAATCTACTGCATCAGAACAAAATCTTAAAGAAACACTATTCTTAACCTAACACACTATACATAACCTAAACGGAACCTTATATACATACTGCATCAATGTTTTAAAATGCTCTGCGCGTAACCTAATCTAGCATTATATTGAACAAACAAATAACTACTGCATCATATCATTACCACAACTGCATCAAGCACACACACATACACATTTTGACACCTAAAATGCTCTTCACGTAACATAATATTGCATTATATTGCACAAACAAGTAACTATTGCATCACATTATTACCACAACTGCATCAAGCACACAAACAGACACACATACACTTTTTGACACCTAAACGCTCTTCGCATAAAGTAATCTAGCATTATAATGCACAAATAAGTAACTACTGCATCACATCATTACCACAACTGCATCAAGCACATAAACACATACACTTTTCAACACCTAAAACACTCTCCGCGTAACCTAATCTAACATTATATTGCACAAACAAGTAACTACTGCATCTCATTATTGCCACAACTGCATCAAGCACACAAACAGACAAACAAACACTTTTTGACACCTAAATGCTCTTCGCATAAAGAAATCTAGCATTATATTGCACAAATAAGTAACCACTGCATCACATCATTACCACAACTGCATCAAGCACACAAACTCAATTTAGCAATCTGAGATCAATCTCATTTTTCCCAAGTGTTGCAAATTACTCAAAACCAATCTCATTACATTACTAATAGTGACTATTTAGTCAAAAAAAAAATAGTTCTAAGTAAATACGCATGTTTTGTCGCGTTTTCAACTAAAGTATAGTTTTCGCAAAATATCTATTCGTTACGATTTAAAAGTCAATGATTAGTCATAATTTCCAAAATTCAACAAAAAGTCAACAAAACCTTAATTTGGGCTTAAGAGTCCATTAAGTAGCCAAATTGGGTCCAAAGTGTTAAAACGAGCCCGAAATGGTTTTAACCGATATTTAACGTTTTAATAGGCCAAAATATTTATAACAAGTCGAAAAATAATCCAAAACTCAATTTAGCAATCCGAGATCATCATTGGGCCGAGAACCCAAATGTGAGCCCATTAGTTCATTTTTAGCCCGAAACCAAATAAACCTTTTTAGTTTACGTTTTATTTCGTGTTTAGTTTCAAAAAAGCAAATAAGCAAATAAGCACATCAAATAAGTAATTTGGTCAAAAAGTCAACATATGCCGAAAATCAATGGGCTCGGCCCATGTGGTGTCGAATCAAAGGTAAACCCAAAACCAAGACCAAAAATCAAATAAGTTATAATCCGATTCAAGAAGCCGTAACAATACGTAATAAGCTAAAAATTACACCAATTCACCACTATAGCCAAAACTTTGTGTTTTTCAAAACCACAATAATTATTTAATTTTTAAGTGTGTCGATTTGCATATAATTCCCAATTAGGGTTTTAATTTTCGTAAATCACGTAACAAGCCCTAATTAAGCATTTGTATCATCAAAGTAACATGTAATTAGCTCAAATTTACCACACAAGCAAGAAAACACAAGACTTATGATATATGTATGTGTCGTACGATTTAAAGTTCATGAGCACACATTTCACAAATTTTCAAGATTCACAAAATGACACAAGTAACTACATAACATCAAGATCCAACCCATTTTTGACATGAAAGTACAAAGTTTAACAAAGTTTGAGAACCCTTACAAAATTTTGATAGTGAACGAGGGGTAGGAGACCAAAAAGAACCAAACGTGCTTCCAAATTTACCCAAGAAACGTTCCAAACCAACCCGAGAGCTCAACAATACACCTTGATTATCTTGAAACTCAAAGAAATTTTGTAGATCTTGATTTTTGTATGTGTTCGAATGGTATGGGTGAAAGGAAATGTTGGAAGTGTTCATGAGTAGAAAAGTGTGTGTGTATTAGTGTGTGATATGTATTTAGTAACAAACAAATTGACTTAGGTCATAATAAGTTAAAATGGATGACAAGGGGGAGGGAGGGAAACAATTTGAAGCTTATTAGTGTATAATGTGTGTCAGGTTTAGTTAAAATGCTCCCGTGGAGTCCCGGTTTGACCTTTTTGGACACGTATACGCAAAATAAAGTTTTTATCGATGTTTTTATCAAAATAATAAAAAAATATTATTATTTACTCAGAAATACATTTATTTGACTTATACCATATCTACTGTAGTGTCGGTACGCGTGTGGGGTCGTTTTTCAGTAAATGCGAGAAAGCTTCTCGGTTTAATACGTAACTTGTCAGTAAATATCAGGAAATGAATAATTTACGTTTACTGACAAAAATAGACAGTTTCAGTGGTTACTGTAAGCTACAATACGTGGGATAGCTTCTCGAAATGCTCGCATGAGCTCAAAAATGTTCAGTTATGCTCAGTTATGTTCAGTTTAGTAACAATAAATAAATATTTATTATTAAAATAAAGTTTGAAAATTACCATTTGTCACAATGTGTATTTTCCGACGACGACTACGAGGGACGGATTATTCCGTCATATGTTATTTCGCCTTACACTTTCACAAGAGCCATTACTTATAAATCTTCATAGATAAACGGTTTTCGAAATGTACTTTACCACAACGCAAACAATGAAAATACCAACACTTAAAGACTTGTAACACCCCCAAATTTGATTTGTGGCAGCGGAAGATTAATCTGGGTGTTACGGTGAGGATCGGAAACAAACTTTTAAGAAAACAGCCTAAGACGGCATTTTTAATATACATAGGTCCATAATACAAATCCAGTTATAAAATATTACATCAGAGTGCTAAGGTTTCATTTAAATAAACATTATTTTAACTGGATTACAACTTTATTATACACCATTTATTGAAGATAGGATATGCCTGCTCCATGCCTTGCCGTGCTCCTTTAGTTTCCTGAGATACATGCTTAAAAGTCAACATAATGTTGAGTGAAATCATGGAGTTTGTAGTTTAAATATCAGTTTAATCACAAGTAAGATTGTATTGGAGATACAATCAGTTTAAAATATTGATATTGCAGTTCATATATTGCCCTAAGTCTCATGACACGCAAACGTTAACAAAGTACCCGCCTAAACGGAGGAGTTCACCAAATTAATGATGAAAATTTGCCCTCAGTTAATAGGTGATTTTGCCAATTCCTATTTCTCTCAAATATAATGCATCGCGACTAATACGACTAGCAAAAAGCATTCCGTCACAGTATTAGTGGGATAGGTCGTCAGCCTCTAATAGATCTATTCATTATATTCGCGTTCACCGCAGTGATTAATGGCTCATGATAAAGGGTCTTATGGCAATATGGGGTACTTAGGCATATATCAAGTCAGGTATCATACAGAAAAATACTTGTGATTCAGTTATAGCATGTATCCCCCTCACGGAGTTTAAAAAGTATAAAGAGTTAAAAAGTGAGGCCATGACTCACCTTATGCGTTCCTGGTGATGGTAAAATAATTCAGAGGTGATTATAACAACTTCGATATAAACCTGGTAATTATATAAATATCTGAGAATCTTACTAATTTCTAGTGTATATGTGTATGAGTGGTGGATGATGATTATTCTATAATCTAATGAAGATGTTATATGCTCATGATGCTCGTACCCTCGCAAAATTATAGTTTCAATATGTAAACAAAATATTACTATGGAATATTTCTATCGCTATTAACTATTATGCAAATATAATGTAAATGTGCATATAAAGTAAAGATGAGGTGAAAAATGAAAAATATGATGAGAATGACAAGTTATAATAGTGGATCCTTGATTCTTATTAGGTTTTACATTTTATACCCTAACCGGAATTCGCGTTACGTCGTTAGTCCTTATTCAGTCCGTAGTCCGATATCAGTCCAATACTTGTCCAATAGTCCATATAAAGCTTGAAGTTCAATAATATGTCAATTTCAGTCCTCTACAACTGTTTTCACAGCTTCAGTCCCTTGGTTTACAGGTTTGACAGTTTTAGTCCTTTACGGTTAAGTCGCGTTACATTTTTAGTCCTTTATGCATAAAAATGACGGGAAAAATATTCGGAAAATTTTTATAACTTTATTAAGTTTATTTTAACTTATTTCACTTTATTATTTCAGAAAATAAATTATTTTTGCACTAATGGGCCATGTATCGATTTGTAACATAGCCCGTTAAGAGTTTTAGAGGCGAGGGCTTGAAAATAGTTTCGGGCTTGGATTCGGGCTATTTTTAGGATTCTAAAAATATATTACTCGGGCCTGTTGGGCCTTGTTAACGCAAATCATTGTTGGGCTTGGTTTTGGCCCAAACCGAAGTTATATAATTTTCTGAAAATAGTTGATAGTTTTATGTGGAGGTCGATCCAATTTGAATTATTTTGAGCGTGATGTCGAGCTTATGGGTTCGAACTTAGAACATGAAAAATGTAGTTTGCTAACTTGTCATTCGAGTGGTATAAAAATATGAATAGGTTATATATGAGATTTCGAAAATATGATAAAGGTTTATGGGCTGGTCGAGCCTAATAATTCTGTGAAATATTCTATGGAATTTTCTAAGTGTTGCACTTGTCGAGTGGTAATAAAAGAAGTTAATTTAGGTGTCGATATGGGGTTACGAGAGGGATCTCAAAACACAAAATAATTAGCTTGCCATGTGAACTATCGAGATGTATAAAAACATGTAGGTGTTGTGTGAATGGTTTTATATTAAATAAGTCGTGAAACGGCGGGTTCGAGTGAATTTCTTTAACTAGTGATGTCGTAATATATTTTCTCTTGTTTTCTTTTTATCCGGTTTAGCGTGAGTTTATTATTTAGGTTTAGAGTGACATTTATGGGACGGTTATATGTAAGTGTAACTTGGGTGGTTCGATTCACTTAAGTTTCGACGTGTTTCCTCTATATTTGGTTAGCCCGGTTGAGATCAAATGGTCTTTTAATGTTCGAATAATAAGCATGCATCTACATGAAGGGTTACTATATATAATTTGAGCAAAGTGATGTATGGCGTGTTTTATATGTTAATGATGAGATAAGTTGATGACAGTGTGCTATATGATATAAAATGGAACGTTCAATGGAGTATTAGATGAACATGCATGTATACGTGATATGATTAAAAAGGGAGGTGGAGACTTACTTCACCCTTTTGGAAAGGTGGTGAGACGGACTTGGCTTGTTCGACTGACACACGAAATGAACAATCTTTTTGCTTTGGACGTCCTATTCTTACACCGGTTAGTTCACTGTTGAACAAGGGTGGTTTTTACATGAAGATAATTTGATAGGGAATTTGGGTGGGAAAGATATGGTGGGGTTCGAATGAAGTATAATGAAAGGATAATGGGTTATAATCGTTCCTTTAAGACTTGGTCGGATTGACTTTGCTCTCAATATAATCGACAGAAGGGTTCTTTGTGATGTTTAAGGAATATAGTGATGTTGATGAAAGGTGATGGTGATAGAAGATTGGTATTGGACGAGTAGGGTAGTTTATATAGAAAGAAAATATCTCACATGTATAGAATATGATTGAGGTTACTGTTAGGGAAGGACACTTGTGTGATAATTTCTTCAATTGAGTGTAAGAGTGGTGGTGTTCTTGTATTTTAGTTGTTGGATGTTCTTGTTTCTTTGATACCTATACGTGGATAAGCTTATAGTCCCAATTTATGTTTTTATTTTGCTTTTGCACTTGGTAAGGTCTTTATTGGTGTCGAATTGTTTACAGCCGAAACATGTTTAACGTGGAGTTGCCAAGAGCTACATTTAGTTGTGTTCCTTGATATTACAGTAGTGGATTATGCTTGTGTATTATTAAGTGAAAGTAGTGCTAGACATAATTAAGGACGTCGAGTTCTAAAAAAAATGGGTAACTAGTAAGGCAAGAAAAATAATGAAGGTGACTAACGAGCTAGTCTTGGTGTCGTGGGGTTGATGGGTTATGAATTTGAAGTTGGGTTTTTATTGTCTAAATGTAAAAGGGTTGTGTTCAAGTTTTTAAGTTGTGCATGGGTTTTTTGCTTCAATGTGGTATTGATCGAGTAACAAGAAAAGAAACAAAGAAATATAGTATTTCAAGTAGTGGTTTAAGTGGCTGTGAAATGCCTTTGGATTGGGCTAGCTCGATGGGTTAGTGGGAATTGGGATTTAGCGGTTAGTGTTGGGCCGAGAGAATTAAGGGTCCGGTTAGTTAGTAGTGATAGGATTAGAATTTGAGTTTGTTGATGGTGTTTGTGTTCTAATTAGATAGGATTAGATAATATTAAGTTTTATTAAGTGTAGTGAAATAATAAAATGATTAGGATTACTTGTCGTTGTTTATAGAAAAGTGATGTAGCGTCGAAAAATATAATCTCTAGCGTTGTTGTGTTAAGTATATATATGTGCGTATATAAAATGCATGGCTACTAGTAAGAATAATAATAACAAAAAGTTTAAATTTCTAGCAAAATAGGCATTAGGAAATAGTAATTCGAGATTATTATAAATCACTAAGATTAATTACAAGGGTTTTTACAGGGTCTTACAGTACTCCTCTCCTCATTCGAATTCCGTCCCGGAATTCAAATCTAAAACGGCTACTAAGAGTGATTTACGGGAATAAGTGGGGATATTTCTCACGTATTTGATCTTCGCGTTCCCATGTGTACGTTGGTCCTCTCTTAGAGTCCCATTTCACTTTCACAATAGGAATACGGCTTTGCTTGAGTTGCTTAACTTCTCTATCCATTATCTCTACGGGTTCTTCAGTGAATACGAGTTTGTCGTCCAATTTAATCTCTTTCAGTGGAATGACGAGAGTCTCGTCCGATAGACATTTCTTAAGCTGAGAGACGTGGAAAGTAGGGTGTATTCTACTGAGTTCTTCCGGGAGTTCTAACTTATAGGCAACTGGACCTATTCTTTCGAGGATTTTGAACGGTCCAATGTATCTTGGGTTGAGTTTTCCACGCTTTCCAAAGCGTATCATTCCTTTCCAGGGCGAAACTTTTAGCATAACTCTATCTCCGACTTCAAACTCCATGGGTTTCCTTCTCACGTCTGCGTAACTCTTTTGTCTGTCACGAGCGGCTTGGAGACGATGTTTGATTTTGAATATTTTCTCGGTTGTGTCGTGGATTAATTCTGGTCCGGTAAGCTGCATGTCACCAACTTCTGTCCAACAGATAGGTGATCTGCACTTTCTTCCGTAAAGTGCTTCGAAGGGTGCAGCCTTCAGGCTAGCTTGGTAACTGTTGTTGTATGAGAATTCAACCAATGGCAGGTGTTTATCCCAACCTTTTCCGAAGTCAATCACACATGCTCTAAGCATATCTTCCAAGGTTTGGATTGTCCTTTCACTTTGTCCATCAGTTTGAGGATGATAAGCGGTGCTCATGTCCAAATGAGTACCGAGAGCTTTCTGTAAGGATTGCCAAAATCCTGAAGTGAATCGACTGTCTCTGTCAGAGATGATGGAGATCGGGACTCCATGTCGGATTATGATTTCCTTGAAGTATAACTGAGCGAGTGTATCCAACTCGTCAGTTTCTTTGATAGGCAGAAAATGAGCTGATTTGGTTAAACGGTCGATGATAACCCAAATGGTATCATATCCGGTCGACGTTCTTGGTAGCTTGGTAATAAAATCCATGGTGATTCGTTCCCATTTCCAAACTGGTATCTCCGGTTGTACAAGTGGTCCAGAAGGTTTCTGATTTTCAGCTTTGACCCTTGAACAAGTCAAACACTTCCCAACATATGTTGCAATGTCGGCTTTCATGTTTGGCCACCAGTAGAGTTGTTTAAGATCTTGGTACATTTTGGTGGATCCAGGATGAATGGAATATTTAGACTTGTGAGATTCATGCATGATAAAATCACGAATACCTCCATAAAGAGGAATCCAGCATCTTTTCTTGAAGCATAACATTCCATCGGATCTTCGTATGAGTCCGTTCTCTCTTTCTATCATGCCTTTAATGTTCTCTTGTGCTCGATTCTCTTCCTGAAGAGCTTCTGATTGGGCTATGAGTATTTGAGATGGGAGTGGTGAATGAATTGTCATTTCTAATGATCTAACTCTAAGAGGTTTAATTCTTTCTTTTCTGCTCAAGGCGTCGGCCACGACATTCGCTTTACCAGGGTGGTAGCAAATTTCACAGTCGTAGTCGTTGAGTAGTTCTATCCATCGGCGCTGTCTCATATTCAACTCCTTTTGATCCAGTATGTGTTGAAGACTTTTGTGATCGGTGTATACCGTACACTTTGTACCATATAGGTAATGTCTCCATATTTTAAGAGCAAATACTACTGCTCCTAGTTCTAGATCATGAGTGGTGTAGTTTTCCTCGTTTTTCTTGAGCTGTCGAGAAGCATATGCTATAACTTTGTTTCTTTGCATTAGCACCGCACCTAAACCATGATGCGATGCGTCACAATATACTACAAAGTCTTCGCTTCCGTCGGGTAGCGCTAGAATTGGTGCTTCACAGAGTTTTTGTTTTAGGAGTTGGAATGCTGATTCTTGTTTCTCTTCCCAGATATACTTCTTGTTTTTCTGAGTGAGTTCTGTCAAAGGTTTTGCGATTTTGGAAAAACCTTCTATAAACCTTCGATAGTAACCAGCGAGTCCTAAGAATTGTCGAATTTCAGTGGGAGTGGTGGGCGAAGCCCAACCTTTGACTGCTTCGATCTTAGCGGGATCAACGTGAATTCCTTGGCTGTTGATGATGTGACCTAAGAATTGAACGGTGGAGATCCAAAAATCACATTTGGAGAATTTTGCATACAGTTTCTCTTGTTTGAGTACACCCAAAATGGTTCTCAAATGTTCCGCATGCTCGTTTTTGTTACGCGAGTAGATTAAAATGTCATCGATGAATACGATTACGAACTTGTCCAGATATGGCTTACATACGCGGTTCATTAAATCCATGAACACTGCAGGTGCGTTGGTAAGACCAAATGGCATTACGCGGAATTCGTAATGTCCGTATCGTGTTCGGAAAGCTGTTTTGGGAACGTCTTCTTCTCTGACTCGTAGTTGATGGTATCCTGATCTTAGATCGATTTTTGAGTAAACACTCGATCCTTGCAGTTGGTCAAATAGATCGTCTATTCTTGGTAATGGGTATCGATTTTTCACTGTGAGTTTGTTCAACTCTCTATAATCGATGCACATTCGGAATGTTCCATCTTTCTTTTTGACGAACAGGACTGGTGCTCCCCAAGGTGATGAGCTGGGTTGGATGAATCCTTTATCTGACAATTCTTTCAATTGCTCAGATAATTCTTTCATTTCGGAAGGGGCTAACCGATACGGTGCTTTTGCAACAGGTGCTGCTCCAGGCACTAAATCGATTCGAAACTCTACTTGCCGGATGGGTGGAATACCTGGCAAGTCTTCAGGGAACACTTCTGCAAACTCATTTACAACTGGCACTTCTTCTAGTCGCTTTTCTTTTTCTTTCGATTTATTTTCCGTTACTTGGACTAAAAATGCGTGACATCCCCTGTTTATGTATTTCACTATTTTGATGTACGAGATGATATTGAGTTGGGTTTTGAAGTGATCACAACGAACGATGAGCGTTTCATTGTTTACGGGGATTTGGACAACTTTTTCATCACAGATGATTCGGGCACGATGTTTGGATAACCAATCCATACCCACAATCGCGTCAAAGCTTCCAAGTTGGATAGGCATGAGATCAATCGGAAATGATTTGTTTTGGAGAGTTAAGGTGCAGTTTTTGAGTACGGTGTTGGTGTTTAACAATTTCCCGTCGGCTATCTCAATTTCATACGAGGTGTCTAATTCTACAGGTGCTATCTTAAGCAATAAAGCAAATGAAGTAGATACAAAACTTCTATCGGCTCCAGAATCAAATAATATTTTAGCACTATTTTGATTCAGTAAGAAAGTACCCGTAGTGACGTTGGGGTCTGGTGACACGTTTCCATCTCCGAGTACATAAGCTCTTCCTCGGGCAACTTGATTGACATTCTTGGGGCAGTGGCTTTTATAATGACCTGTTTCACCACAACCGTGGCACTTCACCGCTATTGGGTACGCGTTTGCTCCCGTGGCCCTACAGTCCTTGGCTACATGGCCTATTTTCCTACAGTTACCGCAGATGGCGGTACAAGGTCCTGTATGATGCAGCTTGCACTTGTTACACTGGGGTTTTGTTCCAGCATACACTTTTCCTTCAGCAGGTGTGGCCACATAAGCTCTAGCAGCTTCTTGTCTGCGGTTTTGTTGTTGATGTCTATCATTCCTGCTTTGCTGATAGTTCCTACTGCGGTTGCTTCGATCATTGCTGCGGTAGTTCCTGCTGTGATGGTAATAACTGTTGCTGTTCCGGTTGTTGCCGTCATGGTTATCATAGTTTCTCTTTTGTCCACTGATCGTGGAGTTAGAACCTCTTTTAATCACTCGGCTCATCATTCGCTGAGCAAATACGAATGCAGCTTCAAGAGTTTGTGGGTGTGATGCGGTGACATCTCCTTCAATGCTTGAAGGTAATCCTTCCACGTATTTCTCCAATGTCTTTTCCAGATCAGGTACCATGTGTGGGCACAAAAGAGCTAACTCTTGAAATCTCCGGTTGTATGCACCGATATCATTGTTTTTTCACTTCTAGCTGGTAAAATTCATCTTCGAGCTTTCTGACTTCAGTCCGGGGACAGTACTTTTTTAGCATTTTATTTTTCAGTTCGGTCCATGAGATCTGAAATGCTGCTTCAGTACCCATTATCTTGACCGTAGCATTCCACCAGGATAATGCGTTTCCTCTTAAAGTTCCGGTGGCAAAAGTGACCTTATTGATTTCTGCACAGTTGCTTCTCATGAATACTGTCTCCATACACTCAAACCACTGTGCTAGTTCCGTCACTCCTTCTACGCCTCGGTAAGTGGTTGGTTGGCAACTTAAGAATTCTTTGTAAGTGCATTTACGTGGAGTAGATGCCTCACTTTCATTTGTTGCTCCCATAGTATCGCTTGAGCGGTTTGCTGCATCGGCCTCGCGTGCTGCGGTGATGCCTTCATCAATCATTCTTCGAACCTCCTCATGTGTTAGTGTTACGGTTGCGTTGGTGGTTTCGTTGTCGCTATGTGCCATTTTCTATTGATGTCACAAGAATACAGATTTAGAATTTGGATAGAATAGCTGAGTATATGCACAATGTAATCATGGTGTGAAATGATAATTAAATTGAATATTTGCCCATAATTATGATATCTCTGTAGTTTATCAATTTTACAGATGTGGGATTAGTAAGGAACAATCAATTTAATTATACAAGCTGAATTTCATGTCACCATATTTATGTGTTCAGATTTTGCAATATTTACACAATTAGAGAGTCATAATGGCAGGTAACATCACGACATGTCTGGATACAATTATAATACATACGAACAACCATAATACATAAGTTAACAGATATATAGTACATTACTACCAGCATTACAACATTAATAACTTGATCAGTTGAGTTTATACAACAAAACGATACAAGAGTCTTTATTAATTGCCACATGCGGCAGACTACAATGTCTCAAACTATACAATCATGCTAACTATGTCTACTGCTCAGGTCTATCCGTACGTCTCGTGAGCTCTGAGATCTGGTCTCTGAGTCTCTGTATCTCTGCCTGATGCTCCATCCGTATGTCTCCCATGAGTCTCTCTAATGTGTCTGCTCTACGCTGTGATAAGTGAGCCTCCCAAGCTAAGTCCTGGCCCTCTCTACGTAAAGATATCGCGTGGGAACGGGTATCTGTCAAGTCTGTCTGCATCTGTCTCAGGCACTGCTGTATCACTGCTCTGTTAAAAGCCAACCTATGCAGAGTATCGCTGATAGTCCCTGGAGAATCCAATGGAACATGGTCGGTCATCCGAAGAAGTGACTCAATCTGCTCTCCGTGACCCTCGAGTCGTGTCACTACTGTGGATGGAATAAGGGTGTGGGTGACTACCGGTCTAAATCCTTCCCAGGCATCATGGGTCTGAGCCGGGGGAGTGAAACCAGGAGGGTAAGGTAATGATGGTGAGGATGGGTGTGTCTGGTCTGTGATGCGACGTCTACTCGATGAAGGAATATCCTCTGCAGGAATCGGATCCCGCTGTCGAGGTGGTAGTGGATATGTCTGGGTATGTATGTCAAGTACATGGTCAGGTAGTGGTGGTGGTGCAACATGATGGGTATCGGGTAAATCATCAGCAGGGAGCCATTGCTGACTCTCGTAGTACAAGTCGTCAGGGGGTGGTATGTAAAAAGGAGAGTAGGTGTCGTAAACAAAATGTGGTGGTAGTGTAGGTGCTGGCAATGCTGGCACATGTATGTCATCTAATAACGGTATAGCGGCGGCTCTACCCTCTACAAAGGGCTCAATCGCGTCGGGTACAATCTCTGGTACTACAGCATCGGGAAGTACGGGGGACGTAACTGATGCTGGTGATCCCTCGGAGTCCGGCTCCGATGATATACTAAAGTGAGTGATAAACGACATAATACTGTAATAATCCATATATCACAGTATAAGTAACTTACTAACATCAAGTGGTGTATTATAAGAGCATAAGATGATCTAGTTATGCACAGTAACTATCAAGTATGCAGGGCTTATATATGACAATTTAACGAATAACATACCGAGCACGGCAGCAAGCAGGCATGGAGAATTTAAGGTAACATGGTGTATAGTTAATTCGTTTGAAAAATGTAGTTATAGTCCAACGTTTAAAAAACATTTGGTTCCCTATAACCGAAGCTCTGATGCCAAACTGTAACACCCCCAAATTTGATTTGTGGCAGCGGAAGATTAATCTGGGTGTTACGGTGAGGATCGGAAACAAACTTTTAAGAAAACAGCCTAAGACGGCATTTTTAATATACATAGTTCCATAATACAAATCCAGTTATAAAATATTACATCAGAGTGCTAAGGTTTCATTTAAATAAACATTATTTTAACTGGATTACAACTTTATTATACACCATTTATTGAAGATAGGATATGCCTGCTCCATGCCTTGCCGTGCTCCTTTAGTTTCCTGAGATACATGCTTAAAAGTCAACATAATGTTGAGTGAAATCATGGAGTTTGTAGTTTAAATATCAGTTTAATCACAAGTAAGATTGTATTGGAGATACAATCAGTTTAAAATATTGATATTGCAGTTCATATATTGCCCTAAGTCTCATGACACGCAAACGTTAACAAAGTACCGCCTAAACGGAGGAGTTCACCAAATTAATGATGAAAATTTGCCCTCAGTTAATAGGTGATTTTGCCAATTCCTATTTCTCTCAAATATAATGCATCGCGACTAATACGACTAGCAAAAAGCATTCCGTCACAGTATTAGTGGGATAGGTCGTCAGCCTCTAATAGATCTATTCATTATATTCGCGTTCACCGCAGTGATTAATGGCTCATGATAAAGGGTCTTATGGCAATATGGGGTACTTAGGCATATATCAAGTCAGGTATCATACAGAAAAATACTTGTGATTCAGTTATAGCATGTATCCCCCTCACGGAGTTTAAAAAGTATAAAGAGTTAAAAAGTGAGGCCATGACTCACCTTATGCGTTCCTGGTGATGGTAAAATAATTCAGAGGTGATTATAACAACTTCGATATAAACCTGGTAATTATATAAATATCTGAGAATCTTACTAATTTCTAGTGTATATGTGTATGAGTGGTGGATAATGATTATTCTATAATCTAATGAAGATGTTATATGCTCATGATGCTCGTACCCTCGCAAAATTATAGTTTCAATATGTAAACAAAATATTACTATGGAATATTTCTATCGCTATTAACTATTATGCAAATATAATGTAAATGTGCATATAAAGTAAAGATGAGGTGAAAAATGAAAAATATGATGAGAATGACAAGTTATAATAGTGGATCCTTGATTCTTATTAGGTTTTACATTTTATACCCTAACCGGAATTCGCGTTACGTCGTTAGTCCTTATTCAGTCCGTAGTCCGATATCAGTCCAATACTTGTCCAATAGTCCATATAAAGCTTGAAGTTCAATAATATGTCAATTTCAGTCCTCTACAACTGTTTTCACAGCTTCAGTCCCTTGGTTTACAGGTTTGACAGTTTTAGTCCTTTACGGTTAAGTCGCGTTACATTTTTAGTCCTTTATGCATAAAAATGACGGGAAAAATATTCGGAAAATTTTTATAACTTTATTAAGTTTATTTTAACTTATTTCACTTTATTATTTCAGAAAATAAATTATTTTTGCACTAATGGGCCATGTATCGATTTGTAACATAGCCCGTTAAGAGTTTTAGAGGCGAGGGCTTGAAAATAGTTTCGGGCTTGGATTCGGGCTATTTTTAGGATTCTAAAAATATATTACTCGGGCCTGTTGGGCCTTGTTAACGCAAATCATTGTTGGGCTTGGTTTTGGCCCAAACCGAAGTTATATAATTTTCTGAAAATAGTTGATAGTTTTATGTGGAGGTCGATCCAATTTGAATTATTTTGAGCGTGATGTCGAGCTTATGGGTTCGAACTTAGAACATGAAAAATGTAGTTTGCTAACTTGTCATTCGAGTGGTATAAAAATATGAATAGGTTATATATGAGATTTCGAAAATATGATAAAGGTTTATGGGCTGGTCGAGCCTAATAATTCTGTGAAATATTCTATGGAATTTTCTAAGTGTTGCACTTGTCGAGTGGTAATAAAAGAAGTTAATTTAGGTGTCGATATGGGGTTACGAGAGGGATCTCAAAACACAAAATAATTAGCTTGCCATGTGAACTATCGAGATGTATAAAAACATGTAGGTGTTGTGTGAATGGTTTTATATTAAATAAGTCGTGAAACGGCGGGTTCGAGTGAATTTCTTTAACTAGTGATGTCGTAATATATTTTCTCTTGTTTTCTTTTTATCCGGTTTAGCGTGAGTTTATTATTTAGGTTTAGAGTGACATTTATGGGACGGTTATATGTAAGTGTAACTTGGGTGGTTCGATTCACTTAAGTTTCGACGTGTTTCCTCTATATTTGGTTAGCCCGGTTGAGATCAAATGGTCTTTTAATGTTCGAATAATAAGCATGCATCTACATGAAGGGTTACTATATATAATTTGAGCAAAGTGATGTATGGCGTGTTTTATATGTTAATGATGAGATAAGTTGATGACAGTGTGCTATATGATATAAAATGGAACGTTCAATGGAGTATTAGATGAACATGCATGTATACGTGATATGATTAAAAAGGGAGGTGGAGACTTACTTCACCCTTTTGGAAAGGTGGTGAGACGGACTTGGCTTGTTCGACTGACACACGAAATGAACAATCTTTTTGCTTTGGACGTCCTATTCTTACACCGGTTAGTTCACTGTTGAACAAGGGTGGTTTTTACATGAAGATAATTTGATAGGGAATTTGGGTGGGAAAGATATGGTGGGGTTCGAATGAAGTATAATGAAAGGATAATGGGTTATAATCGTTCCTTTAAGACTTGGTCGGATTGACTTTGCTCTCAATATAATCGACAGAAGGGTTCTTTGTGATGTTTAAGGAATATAGTGATGTTGATGAAAGGTGATGGTGATAGAAGATTGGTATTGGACGAGTAGGGTAGTTTATATAGAAAGAAAATATCTCACATGTATAGAATATGATTGAGGTTACTGTTAGGGAAGGACACTTGTGTGATAATTTCTTCAATTGAGTGTAAGAGTGGTGGTGTTCTTGTATTTTAGTTGTTGGATGTTCTTGTTTCTTTGATACCTATACGTGGATAAGCTTATAGTCCCAATTTATGTTTTTATTTTGCTTTTGCACTTGGTAAGGTCTTTATTGGTGTCGAATTGTTTACAGCCGAAACATGTTTAACGTGGAGTTGCCAAGAGCTACATTTAGTTGTGTTCCTTGATATTACAGTAGTGGATTATGCTTGTGTATTATTAAGTGAAAGTAGTGCTAGACATAATTAAGGACGTCGAGTTCTAAAAAAAATGGGTAACTAGTAAGGCAAGAAAAATAATGAAGGTGACTAACGAGCTAGTCTTGGTGTCGTGGGGTTGATGGGTTATGAATTTGAAGTTGGGTTTTTATTGTCTAAATGTAAAAGGGTTGTGTTCAAGTTTTTAAGTTGTGCATGGGTGTTTTTGCTTCAATGTGGTATTGATCGAGTAACAAGAAAAGAAACAAAGAAATATAGTATTTCAAGTAGTGGTTTAAGTGGCTGTGAAATGCCTTTGGATTGGGCTAGCTCGATGGGTTAGTGGGAATTGGGATTTAGCGGTTAGTGTTGGGCCGAGAGAATTAAGGGTCCGGTTAGTTAGTAGTGATAGGATTAGAATTTGAGTTTGTTGATGGTGTTTGTGTTCTAATTAGATAGGATTAGATAATATTAAGTTTTATTAAGTGTAGTGAAATAATAAAATGATTAGGATTACTTGTCGTTGTTTATAGAAAAGTGATGTAGCGTCGAAAAATATAATCTCTAGCGTTGTTGTGTTAAGTATATATATGTGCGTATATAAAATGCATGGCTACTAGTAAGAATAATAATAACAAAAAGTTTAAATTTCTAGCAAAATAGGCATTAGGAAATAGTAATTCGAGATTATTATAAATCACTAAGATTAATTACAAGGGTTTTTACAGGGTCTTACAGTACTCCTCTCCTCATTCGAATTCCGTCCCGGAATTCAAATCTAAAACGGCTACTAAGAGTGATTTACGGGAATAAGTGGGGATATTTCTCACGTATTTGATCTTCGCGTTCCCATGTGTACGTTGGTCCTCTCTTAGAGTCCCATTTCACTTTCACAATAGGAATACGGCTTTGCTTGAGTTGCTTAACTTCTCTATCCATTATCTCTACGGGTTCTTCAGTGAATACGAGTTTGTCGTCCAATTTAATCTCTTTCAGTGGAATGACGAGAGTCTCGTCCGATAGACATTTCTTAAGCTGAGAGACGTGGAAAGTAGGGTGTATTCTACTGAGTTCTTCCGGGAGTTCTAACTTATAGGCAACTGGACCTATTCTTTCGAGGATTTTGAACGGTCCAATGTATCTTGGGTTGAGTTTTCCACGCTTTCCAAAGCGTATCATTCCTTTCCAGGGCGAAACTTTTAGCATAACTCTATCTCCGACTTCAAACTCCATGGGTTTCCTTCTCACGTCTGCGTAACTCTTTTGTCTGTCACGAGCGGCTTGGAGACGATGTTTGATTTTGAATATTTTCTCGGTTGTGTCGTGGATTAATTCTGGTCCGGTAAGCTGCATGTCACCAACTTCTGTCCAACAGATAGGTGATCTGCACTTTCTTCCGTAAAGTGCTTCGAAGGGTGCAGCCTTCAGGCTAGCTTGGTAACTGTTGTTGTATGAGAATTCAACCAATGGCAGGTGTTTATCCCAACCTTTTCCGAAGTCAATCACACATGCTCTAAGCATATCTTCCAAGGTTTGGATTGTCCTTTCACTTTGTCCATCAGTTTGAGGATGATAAGCGGTGCTCATGTCCAAATGAGTACCGAGAGCTTTCTGTAAGGATTGCCAAAATCCTGAAGTGAATCGACTGTCTCTGTCAGAGATGATGGAGATCGGGACTCCATGTCGGATTATGATTTCCTTGAAGTATAACTGAGCGAGTGTATCCAACTCGTCAGTTTCTTTGATAGGCAGAAAATGAGCTGATTTGGTTAAACGGTCGATGATAACCCAAATGGTATCATATCCGGTCGACGTTCTTGGTAGCTTGGTAATAAAATCCATGGTGATTCGTTCCCATTTCCAAACTGGTATCTCCGGTTGTACAAGTGGTCCAGAAGGTTTCTGATTTTCAGCTTTGACCCTTGAACAAGTCAAACACTTCCCAACATATGTTGCAATGTCGGCTTTCATGTTTGGCCACCAGTAGAGTTGTTTAAGATCTTGGTACATTTTGGTGGATCCAGGATGAATGGAATATTTAGACTTGTGAGATTCATGCATGATAAAATCACGAATACCTCCATAAAGAGGAATCCAGCATCTTTTCTTGAAGCATAACATTCCATCGGATCTTCGTATGAGTCCGTTCTCTCTTTCTATCATGCCTTTAATGTTCTCTTGTGCTCGATTCTCTTCCTGAAGAGCTTCTGATTGGGCTATGAGTATTTGAGATGGGAGTGGTGAATGAATTGTCATTTCTAATGATCTAACTCTAAGAGGTTTAATTCTTTCTTTTCTGCTCAAGGCGTCGGCCACGACATTCGCTTTACCAGGGTGGTAGCAAATTTCACAGTCGTAGTCGTTGAGTAGTTCTATCCATCGGCGCTGTCTCATATTCAACTCCTTTTGATCCAGTATGTGTTGAAGACTTTTGTGATCGGTGTATACCGTACACTTTGTACCATATAGGTAATGTCTCCATATTTTAAGAGCAAATACTACTGCTCCTAGTTCTAGATCATGAGTGGTGTAGTTTTCCTCGTTTTTCTTGAGCTGTCGAGAAGCATATGCTATAACTTTGTTTCTTTGCATTAGCACCGCACCTAAACCATGATGCGATGCGTCACAATATACTACAAAGTCTTCGCTTCCGTCGGGTAGCGCTAGAATTGGTGCTTCACAGAGTTTTTGTTTTAGGAGTTGGAATGCTGATTCTTGTTTCTCTTCCCAGATATACTTCTTGTTTTTCTGAGTGAGTTCTGTCAAAGGTTTTGCGATTTTGGAAAAACCTTCTATAAACCTTCGATAGTAACCAGCGAGTCCTAAGAATTGTCGAATTTCAGTGGGAGTGGTGGGCGAAGCCCAACCTTTGACTGCTTCGATCTTAGCGGGATCAACGTGAATTCCTTGGCTGTTGATGATGTGACCTAAGAATTGAACGGTGGAGATCCAAAAATCACATTTGGAGAATTTTGCATACAGTTTCTCTTGTTTGAGTACACCCAAAATGGTTCTCAAATGTTCCGCATGTTCGTTTTTGTTACGCGAGTAGATTAAAATGTCATCGATGAATACGATTACGAACTTGTCCAGATATGGCTTACATACGCGGTTCATTAAATCCATGAACACTGCAGGTGCGTTGGTAAGACCAAATGGCATTACGCGGAATTCGTAATGTCCGTATCGTGTTCGGAAAGCTGTTTTGGGAACGTCTTCTTCTCTGACTCGTAGTTGATGGTATCCTGATCTTAGATCGATTTTTGAGTAAACACTCGATCCTTGCAGTTGGTCAAATAGATCGTCTATTCTTGGTAATGGGTATCGATTTTTCACTGTGAGTTTGTTCAACTCTCTATAATCGATGCACATTCGGAATGTTCCATCTTTCTTTTTGACGAACAGGACTGGTGCTCCCCAAGGTGATGAGCTGGGTTGGATGAATCCTTTATCTGACAATTCTTTCAATTGCTCAGATAATTCTTTCATTTCGGAAGGGGCTAACCGATACGGTGCTTTTGCAACAGGTGCTGCTCCAGGCACTAAATCGATTCGAAACTCTACTTGCCGGATGGGTGGAATACCTGGCAAGTCTTCAGGGAACACTTCTGCAAACTCATTTACAACTGGCACTTCTTCTAGTCGCTTTTCTTTTTCTTTCGATTTATTTTCCGTTACTTGGACTAAAAATGCGTGACATCCCCTGTTTATGTATTTCACTATTTTGATGTACGAGATGATATTGAGTTGGGTTTTGAAGTGATCACAACGAACGATGAGCGTTTCATTGTTTACGGGGATTTGGACAACTTTTTCATCACAGATGATTCGGGCACGATGTTTGGATAACCAATCCATACCCACAATCGCGTCAAAGCTTCCAAGTTGGATAGGCATGAGATCAATCGGAAATGATTTGTTTTGGAGAGTTAAGGTGCAGTTTTTGAGTACGGTGTTGGTGTTTAACAATTTCCCGTCGGCTATCTCAATTTCATACGAGGTGTCTAATTCTACAGGTGCTATCTTAAGCAATAAAGCAAATGAAGTAGATACAAAACTTCTATCGGCTCCAGAATCAAATAATATTTTAGCACTATTTTGATTCAGTAAGAAAGTACCCGTAGTGACGTTGGGGTCTGGTGACACGTTTCCATCTCCGAGTACATAAGCTCTTCCTCGGGCAACTTGATTGACATTCTTGGGGCAGTGGCTTTTATAATGACCTGTTTCACCACAACCGTGGCACTTCACCGCTATTGGGTACGCGTTTGCTCCCGTGGCCCTACAGTCCTTGGCTACATGGCCTATTTTCCTACAGTTACCGCAGATGGCGGTACAAGGTCCTGTATGATGCAGCTTGCACTTGTTACACTGGGGTTTTGTTCCAGCATACACTTTTCCTTCAGCAGGTGTGGCCACATAAGCTCTAGCAGCTTCTTGTCTGCGGTTTTGTTGTTGATGTCTATCATTCCTGCTTTGCTGATAGTTCCTACTGCGGTTGCTTCGATCATTGCTGCGGTAGTTCCTGCTGTGATGGTAATAACTGTTGCTGTTCCGGTTGTTGCCGTCATGGTTATCATAGTTTCTCTTTTGTCCACTGATCGTGGAGTTAGAACCTCTTTTAATCACTCGGCTCATCATTCGCTGAGCAAATACGAATGCAGCTTCAAGAGTTTGTGGGTGTGATGCGGTGACATCTCCTTCAATGCTTGAAGGTAATCCTTCCACGTATTTCTCCAATGTCTTTTCCAGATCAGGTACCATGTGTGGGCACAAAAGAGCTAACTCTTGAAATCTCCGGTTGTATGCACCGATATCATTGTTTTTCACTTCTAGCTGGTAAAATTCATCTTCGAGCTTTCTGACTTCAGTCCGGGGACAGTACTTTTTTAGCATTTTATTTTTCAGTTCGGTCCATGAGATCTGAAATGCTGCTTCAGTACCCATTATCTTGACCGTAGCATTCCACCAGGATAATGCGTTTCCTCTTAAAGTTCCGGTGGCAAAAGTGACCTTATTGATTTCTGCACAGTTGCTTCTCATGAATACTGTCTCCATACACTCAAACCACTGTGCTAGTTCCGTCACTCCTTCTACGCCTCGGTAAGTGGTTGGTTGGCAACTTAAGAATTCTTTGTAAGTGCATTTACGTGGAGTAGATGCCTCACTTTCATTTGTTGCTCCCATAGTATCGCTTGAGCGGTTTGCTGCATCGGCCTCGCGTGCTGCGGTGATGCCTTCATCAATCATTCTTCGAACCTCCTCATGTGTTAGTGTTACGGTTGCGTTGGTGGTTTCGTTGTCGCTATGTGCCATTTTCTATTGATGTCACAAGAATACAGATTTAGAATTTGGATAGAATAGCTGAGTATATGCACAATGTAATCATGGTGTGAAATGATAATTAAATTGAATATTTGCCCATAATTATGATATCTCTGTAGTTTATCAATTTTACAGATGTGGGATTAGTAAGGAACAATCAATTTAATTATACAAGCTGAATTTCATGTCACCATATTTATGTGTTCAGATTTTGCAATATTTACACAATTAGAGAGTCATAATGGCAGGTAACATCACGACATGTCTGGATACAATTATAATACATACGAACAACCATAATACATAAGTTAACAGATATATAGTACATTACTACCAGCATTACAACATTAATAACTTGATCAGTTGAGTTTATACAACAAAACGATACAAGAGTCTTTATTAATTGCCACATGCGGCAGACTACAATGTCTCAAACTATACAATCATGCTAACTATGTCTACTGCTCAGGTCTATCCGTACGTCTCGTGAGCTCTGAGATCTGGTCTCTGAGTCTCTGTATCTCTGCCTGATGCTCCATCCGTATGTCTCCCATGAGTCTCTCTAATGTGTCTGCTCTACGCTGTGATAAGTGAGCCTCCCAAGCTAAGTCCTGGCCCTCTCTACGTAAAGATATCGCGTGGGAACGGGTATCTGTCAAGTCTGTCTGCATCTGTCTCAGGCACTGCTGTATCACTGCTCTGTTAAAAGCCAACCTATGCAGAGTATCGCTGATAGTCCCTGGAGAATCCAATGGAACATGGTCGGTCATCCGAAGAAGTGACTCAATCTGCTCTCCGTGACCCTCGAGTCGTGTCACTACTGTGGATGGAATAAGGGTGTGGGTGACTACCGGTCTAAATCCTTCCCAGGCATCATGGGTCTGAGCCGGGGGAGTGAAACCAGGAGGGTAAGGTAATGATGGTGAGGATGGGTGTGTCTGGTCTGTGATGCGACGTCTACTCGATGAAGGAATATCCTCTGCAGGAATCGGATCCCGCTGTCGAGGTGGTAGTGGATATGTCTGGGTATGTATGTCAAGTACATGGTCAGGTAGTGGTGGTGGTGCAACATGATGGGTATCGGGTAAATCATCAGCAGGGAGCCATTGCTGACTCTCGTAGTACAAGTCGTCAGGGGGTGGTATGTAAAAAGGAGAGTAGGTGTCGTAAACAAAATGTGGTGGTAGTGTAGGTGCTGGCAATGCTGGCACATGTATGTCATCTAATAACGGTATAGCGGCGGCTCTACCCTCTACAAAGGGCTCAATCGCGTCGGGTACAATCTCTGGTACTACAGCATCGGGAAGTACGGGGGACGTAACTGATGCTGGTGATCCCTCGGAGTCCGGCTCCGATGATATACTAAAGTGAGTGATAAACGACATAATACTGTAATAATCCATATATCGCAGTATAAGTAACTTACTAACATCAAGTGGTGTATTATAAGAGCATAAGATGATCTAGTTATGCACAGTAACTATCAAGTATGCAGGGCTTATATATGACAATTTAACGAATAACATACCGAGCACGGCAGCAAGCAGGCATGGAGAATTTAAGGTAACATGGTGTATAGTTAATTCGTTTGAAAAATGTAGTTATAGTCCAACGTTTAAAAAACATTTGGTTCCCTATAACCGAAGCTCTGATGCCAAACTGTAACACCCCCAAATTTGATTTGTGGCAGCGGAAGATTAATCTGGGTGTTACGGTGAGGATCGGAAACAAACTTTTAAGAAAACAGCCTAAGACGGCATTTTTAATATACATAGTTCCATAATACAAATCCAGTTATAAAATATTACATCAGAGTGCTAAGGTTTCATTTAAATAAACATTATTTTAACTGGATTACAACTTTATTATACACCATTTATTGAAGATAGGATATGCCTGCTCCATGCCTTGCCGTGCTCCTTTAGTTTCCTGAGATACATGCTTAAAAGTCAACATAATGTTGAGTGAAATCATGGAGTTTGTAGTTTAAATATCAGTTTAATCACAAGTAAGATTGTATTGGAGATACAATCAGTTTAAAATATTGATATTGCAGTTCATATATTGCCCTAAGTCTCATGACACGCAAACGTTAACAAAGTACCGCCTAAACGGAGGAGTTCACCAAATTAATGATGAAAATTTGCCCTCAGTTAATAGGTGATTTTGCCAATTCCTATTTCTCTCAAATATAATGCATCGCGACTAATACGACTAGCAAAAAGCATTCCGTCACAGTATTAGTGGGATAGGTCGTCAGCCTCTAATAGATCTATTCATTATATTCGCGTTCACCGCAGTGATTAATGGCTCATGATAAAGGGTCTTATGGCAATATGGGGTACTTAGGCATATATCAAGTCAGGTATCATACAGAAAAATACTTGTGATTCAGTTATAGCATGTATCCCCCTCACGGAGTTTAAAAAGTATAAAGAGTTAAAAAGTGAGGCCATGACTCACCTTATGCGTTCCTGGTGATGGTAAAATAATTCAGAGGTGATTATAACAACTTCGATATAAACCTGGTAATTATATAAATATCTGAGAATCTTACTAATTTCTAGTGTATATGTGTATGAGTGGTGGATGATGATTATTCTATAATCTAATGAAGATGTTATATGCTCATGATGCTCGTACCCTCGCAAAATTATAGTTTCAATATGTAAACAAAATATTACTATGGAATATTTCTATCGCTATTAACTATTATGCAAATATAATGTAAATGTGCATATAAAGTAAAGATGAGGTGAAAAATGAAAAATATGATGAGAATGACAAGTTATAATAGTGGATCCTTGATTCTTATTAGGTTTTACATTTTATACCCTAACCGGAATTCGCGTTACGTCGTTAGTCCTTATTCAGTCCGTAGTCCGATATCAGTCCAATACTTGTCCAATAGTCCATATAAAGCTTGAAGTTCAATAATATGTCAATTTCAGTCCTCTACAACTGTTTTCACAGCTTCAGTCCCTTGGTTTACAGGTTTGACAGTTTTAGTCCTTTACGGTTAAGTCGCGTTACATTTTTAGTCCTTTATGCATAAAAATGACGGGAAAAATATTCGGAAAATTTTTATAACTTTATTAAGTTTATTTTAACTTATTTCACTTTATTATTTCAGAAAATAAATTATTTTTGCACTAATGGGCCATGTATCGATTTGTAACATAGCCCGTTAAGAGTTTTAGAGGCGAGGGCTTGAAAATAGTTTCGGGCTTGGATTCGGGCTATTTTTAGGATTCTAAAAATATATTACTCGGGCCTGTTGGGCCTTGTTAACGCAAATCATTGTTGGGCTTGGTTTTGGCCCAAACCGAAGTTATATAATTTTCTGAAAATAGTTGATAGTTTTATGTGGAGGTCGATCCAATTTGAATTATTTTGAGCGTGATGTCGAGCTTATGGGTTCGAACTTAGAACATGAAAAATGTAGTTTGCTAACTTGTCATTCGAGTGGTATAAAAATATGAATAGGTTATATATGAGATTTCGAAAATATGATAAAGGTTTATGGGCTGGTCGAGCCTAATAATTCTGTGAAATATTCTATGGAATTTTCTAAGTGTTGCACTTGTCGAGTGGTAATAAAAGAAGTTAATTTAGGTGTCGATATGGGGTTACGAGAGGGATCTCAAAACACAAAATAATTAGCTTGCCATGTGAACTATCGAGATGTATAAAAACATGTAGGTGTTGTGTGAATGGTTTTATATTAAATAAGTCGTGAAACGGCGGGTTCGAGTGAATTTCTTTAACTAGTGATGTCGTAATATATTTTCTCTTGTTTTCTTTTTATCCGGTTTAGCGTGAGTTTATTATTTAGGTTTAGAGTGACATTTATGGGACGGTTATATGTAAGTGTAACTTGGGTGGTTCGATTCACTTAAGTTTCGACGTGTTTCCTCTATATTTGGTTAGCCCGGTTGAGATCAAATGGTCTTTTAATGTTCGAATAATAAGCATGCATCTACATGAAGGGTTACTATATATAATTTGAGCAAAGTGATGTATGGCGTGTTTTATATGTTAATGATGAGATAAGTTGATGACAGTGTGCTATATGATATAAAATGGAACGTTCAATGGAGTATTAGATGAACATGCATGTATACGTGATATGATTAAAAAGGGAGGTGGAGACTTACTTCACCCTTTTGGAAAGGTGGTGAGACGGACTTGGCTTGTTCGACTGACACACGAAATGAACAATCTTTTTGCTTTGGACGTCCTATTCTTACACCGGTTAGTTCACTGTTGAACAAGGGTGGTTTTTACATGAAGATAATTTGATAGGGAATTTGGGTGGGAAAGATATGGTGGGGTTCGAATGAAGTATAATGAAAGGATAATGGGTTATAATCGTTCCTTTAAGACTTGGTCGGATTGACTTTGCTCTCAATATAATCGACAGAAGGGTTCTTTGTGATGTTTAAGGAATATAGTGATGTTGATGAAAGGTGATGGTGATAGAAGATTGGTATTGGACGAGTAGGGTAGTTTATATAGAAAGAAAATATCTCACATGTATAGAATATGATTGAGGTTACTGTTAGGGAAGGACACTTGTGTGATAATTTCTTCAATTGAGTGTAAGAGTGGTGGTGTTCTTGTATTTTAGTTGTTGGATGTTCTTGTTTCTTTGATACCTATACGTGGATAAGCTTATAGTCCCAATTTATGTTTTTATTTTGCTTTTGCACTTGGTAAGGTCTTTATTGGTGTCGAATTGTTTACAGCCGAAACATGTTTAACGTGGAGTTGCCAAGAGCTACATTTAGTTGTGTTCCTTGATATTACAGTAGTGGATTATGCTTGTGTATTATTAAGTGAAAGTAGTGCTAGACATAATTAAGGACGTCGAGTTCTAAAAAAAATGGGTAACTAGTAAGGCAAGAAAAATAATGAAGGTGACTAACGAGCTAGTCTTGGTGTCGTGGGGTTGATGGGTTATGAATTTGAAGTTGGGTTTTTATTGTCTAAATGTAAAAGGGTTGTGTTCAAGTTTTTAAGTTGTGCATGGGTGTTTTTGCTTCAATGTGGTATTGATCGAGTAACAAGAAAAGAAACAAAGAAATATAGTATTTCAAGTAGTGGTTTAAGTGGCTGTGAAATGCCTTTGGATTGGGCTAGCTCGATGGGTTAGTGGGAATTGGGATTTAGCGGTTAGTGTTGGGCCGAGAGAATTAAGGGTCCGGTTAGTTAGTAGTGATAGGATTAGAATTTGAGTTTGTTGATGGTGTTTGTGTTCTAATTAGATAGGATTAGATAATATTAAGTTTTATTAAGTGTAGTGAAATAATAAAATGATTAGGATTACTTGTCGTTGTTTATAGAAAAGTGATGTAGCGTCGAAAAATATAATCTCTAGCGTTGTTGTGTTAAGTATATATATGTGCGTATATAAAATGCATGGCTACTAGTAAGAATAATAATAACAAAAAGTTTAAATTTCTAGCAAAATAGGCATTAGGAAATAGTAATTCGAGATTATTATAAATCACTAAGATTAATTACAAGGGTTTTTACAGGGTCTTACAAATACCAACACTTAAAGACTTGTAAACTTTTCAAGTTAAGTTATTGTTTCTAAACACGAGTCCTATACTCAGATTTACCATACTAATCTAGGTCGCGTGTCGGTGCGGTCGCATACTACCCATTGACTTTATTTAGCAGACTGCTACATTTTGAGGTGAGTTTATAGCCCCACTTTTCTACTTATACTTACTTTGCAAACTTTGGGGTGAGGAAACATGCAAAACCTTTTCATGGACCAAAACTGTACTTTTGCTTTTACAAACTATTACATAGTTAGCCTAAGCCTTTGAGATCCCACTATCCCACTTTCATGAACCGTCAGTAGAGGTGCACATTTCGGTTTTTTAAAAAAACCGAAACCGGTTTTTAAACCGGTTTTGGTTTTAGTCAAATAGTCAAAAACCGGTTTTACGTAAAACCGGTTTTGGGAGAGAAAATGTCCGGTTTAAACCAAGAACCAGTTCGGTTTAAACCGATTTTACCCAGAACCGGTTCTCAAACCAGTTGAGAACAAATAATGCAAATCGGTTTCAAAACCGGCGGTTCGGTTTTCCCTAAACCGGTTTTGGTTTTTTTTTTCTGTTCGGTTCATGAATCGGTTTTTTTGTGCATCTCTAACCATCAGTTCCTGTGGGAAGCGCGATTGTTATAAATAGATCTATTGAGGGTGACTCCCTCGTTCGGTTGGCCAGACGAGTCAATGCGGACGTATAGCATATCAGAATTTCGAGTGTATTGGGATAAACACTCACTTTGGGCCCCCTTTTACCTTTTTTGCTATAATAGCATACCGAACTGTCGTAGCTTCGGTTGCATGAAATTAGTGCTAACGTAATTGTCTCTTTTGTATGACATTATATTCGTGGTAATGTGCATATACTTACTTGTGGTCCAACTGTGCTGATTTACTATAAACCTATGAACTCACCAGTATTTAGCTGATTTTTTAGCATGTTTTTCTTAGGTGTTTAATTTATGATGACTTTGAAGGCATGGCATGGCGTGGTCATAACTTACTCTGAAGTGTTTTTACACATTGATATGAGCATTTGTGTTTGGGACAACTTGTTTTGAATGGGCATTACTTTTCAAACTGAATTTGATGTAAAATATTTAATTAACTGAATGTAAACTCTTAAAACGGGTTTGATAATCCGTTCTCTATATCTGTGTGTTGTGATCCATGAAGTAGCACCCCATGACCCGAATGCTTCCGCTGAACCAGATTTGGGGGTGTTACATTTAGAGTCTTAGGTAAAAATATAGGGTTATAGTACAAGATCTTGTGGTCATTTTACCGGTGGCTCGTTCCGTAACTCCATCCGATGATTTAATTAGAAAATAAACTGTGAAACTATACCAGACGACAACCTGTTTTCAATGGCCAAAATCTCTTAAATTTTGTAAAGAACCCCCTATTGGTGTTCAAAGAGAAAAGTTAGTAGACACTTAACTTAAACGTGGCCGCTGGAATGAGGTCAATCCGAGTTGTAGTTTGTAAAATAGAGCTATTTCCGCGGGACTGTTATAAACTGAAAATTAATTGTTTTGACACTTAAGGTTATATTAGTAATTTCACATAGGTTATGAAACTTTTGAGACAGTGGAACCCATAAAACTGATTAGTAGACTCAAATACCTTGCCGTGGACATAAAAACCGAGTCATAACTCTTTACAGTTTAGGAGTAGCGAATTTTCTAAAACCGGATAACTTTTATAAAACCAATCAACTTTTTAATAAAACTTGTAAAATTATATAAATGAATCAAAACTAGTCCTTAAAGGTTATAAACTTTTAAAAACGCTAAGTACAATGTATAATCTATATATAAAACCTTATAAAACTCGATTACATATTAACTTTATCATTCATGAAACCTAAGATGTAATATATTATTTTAGGTTGCTCGTAGGGTTTCCTCGTCTTACTCACACTTTATTAGCATGCTTGCTATAATATTTGCATAAGGCGAGTTTCATGGTCTATACTTTTACTTGTTTTGTACTACTTTTGGGGTGAGAATGCATGCTCGTTTTACTAAACATTTATGGATTGACACTAAGTTACTATATTTACCAAGAGTCGTGACTATACATGACCGAATGAACTGGTCACATATCCGAGTGAACTGGTAACATGGCCAAATGAACTGGTTACATAACCAAATGTACCGGACAAACAAACATTAAATCTTGTGGTCCGTACTTGATTTTTACACTTAACATTTACATTTATCATCGTGAATTTATATGTGGACCTAAGATGTTACAAGTCTTGTATGGGCGTGACTTGTGACAGGATTAGGTTGACATATAATTGTCATGAGAACTTACTTAAAAAGGTTTTCATCTTATTTAGATTAAACCTATGAACTCACTAACCTTTGTGTTAACACTTTTAGCAAGTCTTTTCTCATGTCTGTAAGGCATAACTTCGGCTTGAAGCATTTGAGTCGCATGACATGTTTTGAAGACTGGATATATGATATCTTTTAAACGTTTATGTAACCTTATACTTTGGGACCTCTATTTTGTAACTCTGATTTCATTTATCGAATGGTAACATTTAAAAACGTCTCATTTAGAGTTCGTTTTCTATGACTTGAACTTTGTACTATGAAGTAACACCCCAGTGACACTATCTTCCGCTGCGATATTTTGGGGGTGTTACATATTAGTTCTATTATAAGTTTAATCTCAATAATTAATAACCTTTGGAAAGAGTATTGGATGATATTTATTTGTGAGTAGCATCACAAATATTTTAGCATCACAAATATTTTAAGTCGCATATCCAATTATTGTGTATCTTTATATTTGTTGTTTTTTTGGTTGTAACAAAAGTTAGCTAACAAATATTGTCACACACTTATGCCCGGAACTATATATTTAGCGAAATCAATTAACTTAAGGTAAAAAAAAAGTATCTTAGAAAATTTCAAAGATATATGGTCAGAAAAAAGGGGCCGAAGAGTTCAAATATCCATAGCTTATATAAATAATTTTTATCTTTTTAATTTGTTTGCAAAGTAACAAGAACTTATTACTATTTGAGCATTTTATAGTTTGTGAATTTAAAGGTTTGAAGTAATATTTAGAATATCACGATACGTGAATCGATAAAGTCAATTTGGGTGTAACACTTAACAATTACAGAACAATTTTATACAACCTCTGTGCATCTCACAGGTCTAAATGACTCGTATTACTGTAATAAAGAATCAAGAAACATTTAAGAAAAATTAAGCTGACAGTGAAAAACTTAATATAACTTAAGCACACACTTAATATAAGTTTTCTGAACCATTTTTGGACTCTAGGTTGTTTAGACCTTGATTTAGGATAAACTATAATAAGCACAATGATAATAAAGGAGGAATATTCAATTGACGGAATCAATATTATCACAACAAGGTTTTGCCAAACTTTCTCTATGTTATTAAACCAGCCCCAATGTTATGTGATCAAATATAGCACGATTACAATCTAATCAGGGATCAAAGATCCTTGAGGCTAAACAACACTAACAACATCAGACGGTTTCTACCCAAACCCTCGTCTGATGTTCCCACACACACACTCTCACTGTTTTGGTGTTTACATCTTAACACTCTTGGTGTTTTATTTCTAAGACACTAAACACTCTAGTGTTGATTGCTCAAGCACTCAATCAAGCACAGAATCAATCACACTTAATATCTAAGCTAAGATCTCCCTTTTATAGAACAAAAGAGATCTTTACAATATGGATAAGTCTTATCAAACTACTTGCTTGTTATGTGTGTCAGTCATTAAGATACAACTTGTTCTGTGTATACAACATGTTGACTGATCACATATCTAAGATATTATCAACTGTATATATTTGACTTTTATACAGAAAATATCTTTTTCATTCTTATCCATTCAGCAGTAGTATGACTCACTCTGATCAGCAGTAGCTTCTTTGCACTAGCAGTACCTTCTTTGTACTAGCAGTACCTTCTTTGTACTAGCAGTACTAACTCAATTTAGTACTGTTAGTTATAACTTGATCAGATTTCAACAATAGACTAGCAGTAGAATAAAATACACTGGCAGTAGAATCTTTTATGCCTAGCAGTAGAATCTACTTGGTGTATTTTCCATATCTTCTCAGCAATCCTTATGTTTCATTCTTCTTGTTTTGTATCATCAAATCTATAAAACCCAACAATCTTCCCCTATTTGATGATGGCAAAACAAACACATTCTTGTACGAACTTCCCTAGACAAAGTAGAGAAATTGAGATAATTAAATCTCACCATGAATGAAACAATCTTCTTTTTCTTAATCCATGTCATGCCACCACATCTCTTCCCTTTTTTTTTAATCAACAAATAGGAAATTTAAGCAGTAGAAACTTCCCTTCAAGTGGTGCATAAACATCAAATGATTAAACACATCATAAGAATAAACTTCCCCTGAATTCAATGTGTTAAAAATCTTCATGATTCTTCAAATCTGTAGGCTTTATGTAATGCTGAAGAAAACTAATCATTACCAATTCGGTGCTGAAGTAGAATAAACCAACCTTGTGTCTTATGTCTTGTACTAAAACTGACTTTGAACATATACCCATGTATAGAGAGACCACAATCTCTTGACAATAAACTCATCTCCAATGAGACACTGAGCACTACAATGTAACTCCTTTAAGTGTTTGTCAATTCGTAGTCACTTGAACGAACGAACAAGTTATCTTTAAAGTGTAACACCCACCTTAAGATATAATAAAACACAATCTTGAAAAATTCCACTTCATCTTCAAATAAGTAACAAATAAACTTATTCGCTAATAATAAATAATAACCAACCTTTAAAACCTTTAAGAACATAATCCAACATCTCTGTGTGTGTGTTCTTCCCCTGTGTGTGTGTATTCCTTGAAAGAAAACAAAAAATTCAACCATACCTTAACTGTTTCTGTAGCACTTTTCAACGATGTATATCTTTCAATCTAGATCTCAGATTGAAGATCCTTCCAGTGAAAATCTTCCTTGATATGCCAAGAACCTTCAACAAAAATTTTAGCCCGATCCAACGATTAACGAATGAGCTATAACCTTTGCAAAACTGTTCTGTAGAAAGTTGCAAAAATAAACCAAAATTGAATTTTTCTTCCTCTTCTTTGACAAAAACACTTTGTAAACCTAGATCAAGAGCCCCCGATCTGATACCATTTGTGAAAAACTTAATATAACTTAAGCACGCACTTAATATAAGTTTTCTGAACCGTTTTTGGACTCTAGGTTGTTTAGACCTTGATTTAGGATAAACTATGATAAGCACAATGATAATAAAGGCGGAATATTCAATTGACAGAATCAATATTATCACAGCAAGATTTTGCCAAACTTTCTCTATGTTATTAAACCAGCCCCAATGCTATGTGATCAAATATAGCACGATTACAATCTAATCAGGGATCAAAGATCCTTGAGGCTAAACAACACTAACAACATCAAACGGTTTCTACCCAAACCCTCGTCTGATGTTCCCACACACACACTCACTGTTTTGGTGTTTACATCTTAACACTCTTGGTGTTTTATTTCTAAGACACTAAACACTCTAGTGTTGATTGCTCAAGCACTTAATCAAGCACAAAATCAATCACACTTAATATCTAAGCTAAGATCTCCCTTTTATAGAACAAAAGAGATCTTTACAATATGGATAAGTCTTATCAAACTACTTGCTTGTTATGTGTGTCAGTCATTAAGATACAACTTGTTCTGTGTATACAACATGTTGACTGATCACATATCTAAGATATTATCAACCGTATATATTTGACTTTTATACAGAAAATATCTTTTTCATTCTTATCCATTCAGCAGTAGTATGACTCACTTTGATCAGCAGTAGCTTCTTTGCACTAACAGTACCTTCTTTGCACTAGCAATACCTTCTTTGTACTAACAGTACTAACTCAAGTTAGTACTGTTAGTTATAACTTGATCAGATTTCAACAATACACTAGCAGTAGAATAAAATACACTGGCAGTAGAATCTTTTATGCCTAGCAGTAGAATCTACTTGGTGTATTTTCCATATCTTCTCAGCAATCCTTATGTTTCATTCTTCTTGTTTTGTATCATCAAATCTATAAAACCCAACACTGACTTATAATTAATTGGTTGGAATCTATTAAAAGCTCAAAAAATTCATCGTTAATAAAGAATCATCATTTAAAGGTACACAATTAAATATTTTATCTCTTATCCTATTTTTATGGGAATCATTCTATACACAGTTTCCAATCTAATCATAACTTCAAATCAACAAACACTAACAAAATGTTTGGTTGATGCTTTTGAGGGTGGTATCAACAAAAGACAAAATAAAACATTCGTTTGATTTATAAAATTAATGGAATCAAAGTAACTGACACATACTTTTTGATTCTTACCCTACTTGGTGGTATTCACTGAAACCCGCGGGCCCCAATGCATGCTTCCTCTCACAGTCTTAATTTTTTAATTATAATATAATATTTAAATACAATATAAAATTAATAAATTATATATAATAATATATATAATAATATATTTTCTCTCTCATACTTTTTCCCCGAATCTTTTCCAAATCTTTCAAACCTTTCCCAAATTCAAATCCAATTCCAATCCCACTTGCGAACCAAACGCACCCTAAATAGCAAATACGAACCTATAGGTTTAATTTTCACCCATTTATTCCAAACCTATCAACCAAAGTACCAAACAAAACAATCACATGATTCCCAAACACATCCTAGCCTAAGGGTATATCTGTCAGAAAAAATGAGAAGTGGAAAAACCTTAAGAAAACAGACTTGACTTATAATTTTGATGATTTTAGACCTAAAAAAACAAAACAAGTAACAACAACTATAATAAAAAAATTAAAAATAAAAAATCAATCAGCTTCCTAAGACAGCCACCTTAATTGATTCTCACCAATTCATTCCTTGATTTTTGCTCAGGTTCTTATTTATTTTACTTTAATAATTGATTATCACGTTATCATCCATCCATATTTTAATTTTTATAATTTAATTAGGGTTTGATTCTTAATTTCATTTCAATTGTTTTTCATCACTTCATCTAATCATGATTATTAGCTTTAGTATACTGTTTTATGGTTTTTTTTTTTTTTTTTTTGGAATATATAAATATGATTTTATTTTTATAGGAAATATGGCGAGTGATGCACTGTCAAATGAAGCGTTGGCGGAATGGCGGTCGTCTGAACAGGTTGAGAATGGAATTGCTTCGACTTCACCGCCTTATTGGGAAGACGATGATGATGATTATCCTGGTATAATCACCTTTTGCGTTAAAGTTTTACGAGTTTCGATTTAGCTCTTAGACTTTGCGTACTGTCATATTTACTCATAGGGCCGTAGCTGAGCTAAGCTTAAACGCCTAGTGCAAAACCTTGAGCGATAAGTATATGTGATGATCAAGGATAATAAAAACGCCCAGTGCAACTTTTTAAAGATAAAAACATAGTATTCCCAATGCAAAGTGCAAAACCTTCAGTTTTAGAGAGTGTTTGGAATTGCTGTTTCTTAAAAATAAGCGCTTCTGAATAGAGTGTTTGGATTTGCTTCTGACAAGCAGTTTTTTTTAAGTGTTTTGCAAATTCTGCTTATTTAATCAAATGATAGGTAAAATGACATACTTACCCCATTTGTTACATTATTGCTAAGTTAGTTAAGCGTAGGAACGACATATACGATTAAACTTACGAGAAGTACAGCATATTATTCACAAATAATGAGCAAAATTCTCGGTGCCAACATTTTAAACTAGTTTTTAAAGTCCATTAAGTGAGAATTGGTAAGAGGTTAAATATAATTTCAGAAAAAAGTGCTTTTTACCAACTCGCTTATGAAAAAACTGCTTTTCTGCTTTTTTTCAAGCCGAAAAGTAGGACATGTTTGGATAAAAAATACAGTAACGCTTAAAAAAGCAGAAAAATTAAGCACTGCCAAACACCCTCTTCACAAATATCTAGAAAATAATATCATGTATCGTTGTTGGAAGTGAATTTTGAGGCCATGTGCGATTGCACATCTCACACACCCTCGTATATGGCTCTATTTACTCAACATTGTTTTTGCCAAATGCAGGACCAAAACCATCTGAATTATTTGTGAAGCATACATGGAAGATTGAAAAGTTTTCACAGATTAACAAGAGAGAACTTCGTAGCAGTGTATTCGAGACTGGAGGCTACAAATGGTACGTACAGCCGTTTTTTTAATATAATCAACCTTGGCTTATGCAAATATTAAATTTCAACTCGTAAGTACTTTTGCATTCTGCTTTTGTGAAATTTATTAGGAAATTTACAGATACGAGATAGTTATATGTGTACACTTGTAGGGGTATTTCCACTTTCCATATTCCCTTGTAGAATTCTGCATACTTGGTGAATATATGTCGCTGCCGTATTGTGTTGTGGATGGCAAAATTATGCTGCCATCTTTTTGTGCAGTCATTGATGGTATATATATGCTCATTGTCAGCAACAAGATACGGTTAACTGTATCATTTTATTTTTCGTCCAAGCTTTAGCTTTTCTGATTTGGGTTGCAGGTACATTTTGATCTACCCCCAGGGCTGTGATGTGTGCAATCATCTGTCTTTATTTCTTTGTGTTGCGGATCATGATAAGCTTCTTCCTGGTATGTTTGTTTTTCGGGCTATTTCTGTGATTTTACCTTAAAAATAATAGCTTAATAAGGACTTCGTTTATGAAACAGGTTGGGGCCATTTTGCACAATTCACAATAGCTGTTACGAACAAGGACCCTAAGAAATCCAAATATTCCGGTTAGTTTTTTTTAGTTGCTCTAAAATATTAACTTTCATTGCGTAACGATACTTGTTGGTCAACGAGACTGGATTATCACACTTACTAAATGCATGTTTGCAGACACGTTGCATCGGTTTTGGAAGAAAGAACATGACTGGGGATGGAAGAAATTCATGGAGCTATCAAAAGTTTTAGACGGGTTTGTTGAGAATGACACCCTTGTGATAAAAGCTCAAGTCCAAGTTATCAGGTTTCTAGTCGAGACTCTTCTTTTTTCTCCTTTTTTTTTTTAACTCTGATTTTTTATTTCTAATTAACACTCTTAAAAAGATAGTTCCTAATTGTATGAATTTATCTTAAATGGTTTTCTTTGTTCTTTAAGCTTGTCGGGCTACAACTACTAAGCTGAGTTTACAAGTTATATTGTCCCTGCTTCTTAAGCTCGTCATTGAAATATCAAAACTAAATGATGACCTCGCTTATTCATCCACGATTTTTCAGTGTTATGTTTGATAATTTGCGTAATCAACCTTATTATGTGTTCATTATTATATTTCTGTCCTTTGTACTCCAATGAAATAATTAATCACTGGTTAACTTGTCTGATGGAGCATATGAACCACTTGAATGCGGATCTAAGACCAAAACGACGGTCTTATATAGCTATAAAAGAAACCTTTGATAACAAACATTGAATTGTAGACGTTTCAAGGTTGCGAATCCCAAATATGAAAATGACCTCCGCTGCAATACTTCAGTTCCAAATCCCTCTGAAATGTCTTTCTCAGTTTCTCTTGACGCGTTCGACTATATGAGAGGTGCATGTAAATTTGTCTTCAAATATGGCATTGTTTCTCACTAACCAAATCCATCATATTGCACAAGGCCCAATAACCAAATCACCCATAATTTGTTGCGATTCATTTTGATCAGATACTGTCATAAGTCTAAAATAGTATTTGTCTAGTAAATGATACCGCTAGTTATCCTTCTTGTTTGACAATACGTCCTATATTGTCTAAAATCTATAGCTGTGCTACATCAGTAAGTGTTGATAGTTTATTTATTTGTTACATTAGTAGAAGCATTAGCTCTATTTTTAGATAAGGATTGTTATTAGTGGTTTCATTCAGTTAGGATCTTTGGTTGTTGATCGATTTTGGTATCTTGAAGACGGCTTCCCTTTAAAGTAAGTAATTGAGCATTAGTAATATCAGTTTTTGATTAGTGAGTATTAGTAGTCTTGAATATGTTACACGATGGGTAGCTTTTCTCTCATATAATTATGATTGGGTTGTTGGCTTGAGTTTGAAGACATGTATGGTATCTAAAAGTGAGATGTTTAATTGTTTTGTAGGGAGAGAGCAGATCGCCCGTTTCGATGCCTTGATTCTCAGTATAGGAGAGAACTTGTGAGGGTTTATTTGTCAAATGTAGAGCAAATATGTAAGCGCTCTGTGGAAGAGAAGAGAGGAAAGCTTGGAAAGTTGATAGAAGATAAAGCTAAATGGACAAGGTACATACTTACGCAGTTTTTATGGCGACTGTATTCATAGATACATGGATTTTTTTTTCACCCTTTGATAATTACAATGCCATTTAGATCTTGTGCAAGATAAGATATATATGCGCATTAATTCAGTAACTCTGTGTTTTGCTGTTATGTCATTTTAACTTTTCTGTTGTTTCCAGCTTCTGCAGTTACTGGTCAGAAATTGATCAAAATTCCAGGCGCCTCATGTCAAAGGAGAAATCAGATTCCATACTGAAACTAGCTGTAAAACAATTTTTTGTAGAAAAGGAAGTTGCATCTACTTTTGTGATGGATTCCTTATATAGCGGACTTAAGTCCCTTCAAGTTCAGACCAAGAACAAGAAACATAAGGGAAAATGCTCGAATGCAGCACAACTACCAACACCTATAATACGGGTTGAGAAAGACGCATTTATTCTGGTTGATGATGTATTAGCATTGCTTCTGAGGGCGGCCGTGGAACCGTTGCCTCCCAAGGATGATAAAGATCCTCAGAACCGCAACAAGGTGAGTAGATTGTGTTCTATCCCTTGCATTCCTAGGTTAAATTACCGTATAGTACCAACATCCTGTTTCTGTTTCCTTTAACTAGTTAAAAATCTCTATTCTGCTTCCATACAACGATAACCACCTGATTCAAAGTTATTGTGAATAAAGTTAGTTTATTAGTTAAAATGTTAATGTCATGGCGCATTTGCCTATTGTAGGATGGCGGCTCAGGGGATGATTTCAGCAAGGAATCTATTGAACGTGATGAAAGGCGTCTTACTGAACTGGGACGTAAAACCATTGAACTATTTGTCCTGTCACATATATTCAGGTAATGGGCTAGTAGTTTACTTTCTTAGATTTTGAAGTCCTCCTATTGGTATGTTACCCAGACTAGGTGATGGTACCCTACTTGCAGTTGAATAACCTTTCCATATGATTGTATTACTTTAGTTTTTTGTATTTTGATGCTTTTGGGCATTTCAGTTTTGTAACCGCTGCCTTTAATTGTAATTTTTCTTATCTTAAATGTGTTACAGCAGTAAAATAGAAGTTGAATACCAGGAGGCCGTTGCTTTGAAAAGGCAAGAGGAGCTCATACGTGAAGAAGAGGCAGAATGGATGACTGGGATTGAACAAAAAGCAAAGCGGGGTGCGTCTGAAAAGGATAAGAAATCAAAGAAAAAACAGGTTTGTTATAACTAATATTAAAGCTTTAATAAGTGGCCCAAGTAGGTTTTTGGATCTGAAAAGTCATCGAGGGGTTATATTGCCAAGTAGATTCTATCATCGTCTATTGTGAGATCTTAGTGTTGGATGGTAGCTTGCAGTTATTCTCTCAAGTTGGGAAGTGAGTTATTATTGTATCATGTTCTAACTTCTAAGGGGCTTCCGAATTGTTGCTTACTTCATGCAATTCAGATGCTTGTAAAAATCTGAACTCATTCAATGGTTAGAATCTATTAGTGAAACCTAGATAAGAGAACAAACAAGCCCTCAAACTTTTTAATACACTCACTTTTACATGAGGCGATAATATTAAGTTACAGACAAATTTGCTTCTCCAGGAGTAGGGTTAATCCCATAGCGCCTATCTCCCAAGTATTTATGAATTTCAATTTTTTTAGTTGACTAAACTTGAATCTCCATCATCTGAACCACACTTACAATAATTTGTCCACATGAGCATATTAATATGTTTTTGTGCAATCATTTTTACAACAAAACTCGCTTTCGTGAATATCCGATTCTTTTACCCCCACCTCTCTGCCTGATTCGTTTGTCATTATAATAGTTGACTTCCCACTCTTAAGGCGTCTTAGGTTGTCGCTGGTGTCTGCGTTCATACATTGCTTCACCTGTAATGTTATGCATCATTGTAACTTTTTACGTGTTCTTACACAGGGGAAACAGAAAAGAAATAACCGCAAACTAAAGGATAAAGGGAAGGATGAAATAACTGGTGCTACTGTGATTGAGGAGGAGGATAAACCTCAACAACAGAATCCAATTGATGGTCGAAAAGGAATTCTGATCGAGGATGCAGAGTTGTTGCTTGACACGCCTGAGGATGTTTCTGATGCTTCAGATTCAGTCAACTGTGTCCTTGATGAGGCACATGCTCTGGCTGATTCAGATGATAGAGATTCAAGTCCCGTGAACTATGATACTGACACATCCGAAGCTCAGCCACCCATAGGGTTCGTTGTGCATAATGGAGCGAGGAAGAGTCCATCTATGATCGACGATAGTTCATCGACATGCTCAACTGATTCACTCCCATCTGTGGTTTACAAGGAGGATTTACTTCAAAATCAGGAAAGCCAAAAATCACCTACAAGGTAAAGGCTACAACTTTGTTTTTCCTCTATAGGTGGAAAGGGTTGGTCTTATGCTAATTTCTATCTCTTGTAGTGGCAAAAACAAACAAGGAAGCATTCTTAGTGAAGTGACTGGATCTGAGGCAGCAAATTCACCTGTAGCTGGAAGTTGCAAGATGAATGAACTTGAGTCTGATGTGGCTGTACTCTCCCTGCAGGATGGCGTAAAGTCGGTTGAACATGTGTCAAAAAAAGTGGTAACTCTTTTGCTTACTTTATCTTCTGCTGTAAAGCATCTGTTTATCAAGTTTATTTGGTGTCTCACTTCCCTTTAGTTTCTGAAGTTCAGTTAGAGGTCTGTTTGTTTCACTGGTATAAGTAACAGTATAAGTACTTTTGTTGGTTAGTTCACATCAATTGAGACAATTCTCTTTGTATTGAGCGCATTTAATTTAGTGCGAGTCCCATCTCAAGTTTGTAAAAAAACAATTATTTTTGTATCACCAATAAAATATTGCGGGACGTACAACCCTCCTTTACCCTAATAAATCATTTCTTTGGCTGATGTATATATGCAAGTGTTGTGATTCTCGTCTATGCTATATAATTAGTTAGATTGATAGTATTTGCTTCTCTTTGCAACTGTTTCCAATATCATTTTAATAGTTTGTTCACATGCCTGCTGTTTGTTCTGTTTTAAAATGATTTAGGATAAGCCATAGTTCGAACCTTTGTCATTCTTCTAACTTATTTTTAGTGTTGCATAATGCTATGATCGATTCACAGATCTCTTAATTTACGTTATTTGTAGAGTAGAGTATTGACGTGAAAAGGTATATGCGTTTTGTATATTGCAGGAAGACGTTGTTACCTTGCAAAAAGATGCAAGTGCCAAAGATGAAGTTGATCCCAAAACCAAGGAAAGGACAGCCGTTATCTCATCTTCGAAAACCAACCTGAAAATAAGCACAAGTTCTGATCCTGCCGTTTCCAGAAGATCACTTTTAGATAAACCTCTGAACACCGATAAAGCAGTAAATTCAGCTGCAAGTTCAGCCTCACCCAAACATTTTGGTCATACGATTGGGACCCAAAAGCCAGCCGAAAAGGTCTCCAAAATTGTCCAAGAGTCTATCTCAACTGGAAAGGCCATAAATGGTCCAGGGACCTCCTTGACAAATGATAAGCCTGTTCATCACCAAGTGTCAAAGCCTCCTCCTGTCCAGCAGGTGCCTGTTTCAGTTGACAAGCCCGCATCTCAGCCAGTTTCTCGGCCTTCGAGTGCTCCCCTGGTTCCAGGGCCCAGACCTAGTGCTAACCTGCCTGTTGTATCAATGGTGAATGCAGCACCATTTCTACCTCGTTCGGTGAGTGCGACAGGACGATTGGGTCCTGATGCTTCTGCGCCTGCAACCCAGAGTGCTGTTCCTCAGTCGTACCGTAATGCTATCATGGGGAATCCTGCAACTTCATCTTCAACTACTTTCAGTCAACCCCATTCTCCAAATTTGACATATTCACAGCCATCTCATTCTCCTATCATATCAGCAGCACCCATGTTTCTACCACACAGCTCTGATTCTAGCATTTCAGCCAGAAATGGGTTCTCTTTGGGAATGGCAAATCGCGATCTATTGCAAAATGGATCCCAGTGGATGGGTATTAATAGCAGTAGCATAGGTTTACACAATGATCATTCTTTGCTTAATGACATTCAAAACATTGATTTGCGCAAGCCAAGATCCCATGATCACTTGAGTAACTACGAGTTTCCTGCTAAGCATCGTCAGGCTCATGGTACATTAGCTGATGAATTCCCTCATCTTGATATTATCAATGATTTACTCGATGATGAGCATGGTATGCCGAGCACATCAGAAGTTAGCCCCTTGTTTCCAAATGTCAGCAATGGACCCAACCATCTAAGTCGTCAGTTCACATACCCTGGTGGATCTCTTGACACAAGCTCATGTAGGTTTGAGCCAAGTCGTAGTTTCCATGACGAGTTCCCGTTTAGTTATGGTGGTGGTGGGGCTCAATTTGACCTGCCAAGAGAGATGGTCACCCGACAACCCAACTTACAGCCTTATACGAACTTTGATGAGTTGACTCACAATCAATGGCCGATGGGTGGTTCTTCTGAGATATCTTATCCCGGCTTGCGGAACATGGATAATGATGGTTATCATCAGTATCCAAATTACTCAAATAACCTGATGATGGGTGCCAATGGTTATACTGTATACCGTCCTTCAAATGGACACTGAATAGAGTGCGTTAGTAATAAGAGTGGAGAGTTTGTAAGATACCCTTTTGTAAAGTGTTTTTTTTCGTCTACTTTTTCAAAGTTATCGATATCTTTTTCAGTATTTGGCTCTTCACAAGGCGTGAGGAACCTGTCGTGTGGACGCAGATGAGGTATGCTGTCCTTTTTTGAAAGCCCATCTCTTCATGCTGTACAGAGTTCTTTCGTTTGTTTACTCATTAGTTGTTTTGACTTGTTAAGTTCTTTTTGTTTAGTTGATAAAAACTTAAGATTCTCGTATACATGTTAGCTCACTGCTCGTAATGAAATTTGTATAATGTTACCAATATTTCTGCATGTAAAGTTAAATTGTTGCAAATTATTAGAAAATTGTATTAGGACACTTTTGGATCACATGGGACTGCCGGTCAGGATCGAGCTGATGTATCGAATCAGTCATATGCCCGGTGTTTAAGCTTTCTGTGTAACTAAAATAACATGGTGGTGTTAGCAGGTGAACATAAAATTAGGAAACAAGTCTTGAAAAGTTAATGACCTAGACTGTGGGTTAAATGCTTAACCCGTGTTCTATTTTTTTTAGCATTAGTATTATCTATCGCGTTAGAACATTGACGGTCCACCTCTATAGCTATTGGCCGACTCTGCTGCTGTCCTGCTCGTTGTCACATTAGTCACTGTTCCTTGTTGATATGTTGCGTAAGATTTGACCACGCACTTGGATCCCAGCTGAGTTATTATTTAGGTACGAGCTTAAACTTTCACATTTCAACTGGTAAGCAGCATGGTATTGTCCGAAATAATTAACATGCTAAATTTTGAGTGTAACATGGACAAACTTATTGGCTCTATAATCACAATTTGAGAAGAAAAAAATGTTACTTGCTGAGCTATTAACAATCTTTTTTAGTTTAGCTCAAACTTTAACATATACTAAACCACATACCCAAACCCAATCCCGCCGAAGCTGGATATGAGGTAGCTATCTTGTAGACAGTCACAAAGTTTAGCATATACTTAAAAGAGGTTAAATCTCGATGCATAAGAGGGTGGATGAAATATAGCAAGAAACTATTGTGGTATTTCGAGAACTGTCTGGTGCGCGATGGTCATTTTTAGCTGCAATTTGAATCACAATTTATGATTTGAGCTTATTAGTGCTTACGTTTGGCTATATTTTCCTTATGGTGCCGTGCAATTTTTGCGTTGGTTCTTGAGTTGGCCCTTTGCTCTAGCCATGGGTTCTTGAAACTCGACTTTTCCCACGGGGTTTCCAACGACCTTTTGGAAATTGCCAAGTTTGTATGTAGTAGTGTTCTGGGAGCAAGTTTCTTAATCACAGGATACATCTTAAACAAGGACGCAGCTATTGAATATGATTTGGCTCTAGACTCAATTTGTGCACATTTAGTAATGAGGAACTAGAGCAGATTGTTCCTTGTTTCAATATCAACATTCTCAAAGTGAGAATTCAAATGATTGCGTGTTTAATCTCCGTGAGAATGAAACAAGAACTTATTGAGAAGTTCTTGAGTGGTTACGAGGGGTTGTGCATTACATCACATGATGTCTATCTTCAATACCAGATATCAATCGTGTGATATCCGATAGATTATGTATTGACCCGATGTTTATCCTGGTGTAGGGAGAGTTTTCAATTCTTTTAACCCTTTTCACATACTCCTTTTTTTTTTTTTTTTTTTTTTTTTTTTTTTTTAGCCATCACATTTTTTTCAACTCCGTCCTTTGGCTTTTTCTTTTCTTTTTCATTCTTTTCTTTTCTTTCGGCTAGCGATGTATGTTGATCTGCACCCAAAACTCCATTTCCTAGACCTAACTTTCCTAAATTGGAAGGAGGCTCTGGGGTATCTATCCAGTTATGAGCATTGTATTTATAGGCTCTTGTATGTTATTCCTACCATAATTAAGATTCCCTTTTAACAACCCTAAAGCCTCGTACACTTAATAACTACATCAAACTGATCCAAATATGTATTTAGTTGATCCATACATATATAAATATATGTAATTATCTTTTATAGAGTTTCGTTCATTAAAGATATGTTGGAATTCATATATCATAACAATTATATAATTCAACACATGAAACATCAAGTACACGTTGCGGAAGCGAATGATCATAATACTTGTAATATAATTAACCGAACGTAAAAGTGATGCGTACCTTTTAGCAAATCCAAGCAATATGATTATCAAGAATCAAGAACCCTAAAAATTAGGGTTAGGACAGATCGACTTTACTATTAGTCGAATAGGAAAACACCAAAAATCCAACAAGGATTTATCTATGGTATTGTACACACGTATTGGTAGCGATTCGATGCGAATGCTAGTTCCTTGGATCACAATAACCAACCTAAACACTTTAGTTGAAGCTTAAGCAAATCGAAACCCTAAGATATAGGGTGTACGATCGGTTAAGGGTCAAGAGGGGAGAAGAGGAGAAGTTAGGGTTGGCTAATGTGACACAAGATTAGTCAAGAATGAATACAACCCTTTGTATTTATACTTGAATAACTTAGAGCCCAAGTTAGAAGGTAATACCCTTCTAGAACCCCTATGCCGATCGGTGGAGTAATCCCAAAGGGATTCCGGAACCTTCTCGACTTCTATTTTCATCTCTAGTCCCTTAACTTGATATTTAACGACTGTTAACTAAACCTCGTTAAATACTAACGCCCGTTAAGTACTTATTGTGAATTAATAATTAAATATAACTTTTTATATTAATTATTTAAACATCGACTCTCATACGCAAAGTGTGCAATCCCATAGTCTCGTGTTCGAATCTGGTCATACGTATATTAATTTATATCCATAACTTTATAGCTCCCACTTGGATATACCTTAATATAGGTAATAACATTGGTTAGCGTCTAGCAACACGCCAATGCCCCCAGAACGACCCTGAGTGTGGTTTCCTGGAAAACCTTTTAATGATTCATCATTATACTTATCCTTTTGTTACTAATACCATGTTAACTATGGATATGGATCAAAATCATTCCATAAGTTAACTATTATGTTTCTCGTTATATCTGATTGAGCAAGATTACCAAATCATCTGAACGTATTCCAGATAGATCTTGGGCATGGCCATGCAAACATCTTGTCAACCCTACGAGAGCTCCAACAATATTAAACTTCGAAACAAATTCGAAGGAACAAATTCTCTCTTAACTATAAGCAAAACCCATGAAATTTGCAAACACTTCTAAAAATAGCCCTTATAACTACCAGTTACGGATAGCGTTAGACTATTTTACAAAAATGTGCTACACCCATGACAGTTTTCTGGTATCTCAAGTATGAGGATAAATAATCATGATTTACTTAATGACAAAGATCCATAAAGTACAATCATGCGGTTGGGATCAGTCATATATTCAATTCATTGAATATCATGTGAATTGGGCATGTCCAACGCATCAATATACATAAGTATATTCTACCAAAACTCAGATTTGTCTTAATTCAATGATATTCCCATATCATTTATTGACAACGGACTATTTAGAATAACATAAGTTATTCACGGATTTAAACATGCAAAATATAGGATACAATATATTATAAATGAAAATAAACATACCAAGTATTTTAATTCATTATAATAATTGTTTAACATCCCTTATCCAAATACTAAATAGATCAATGCATGAAAATTCTAGTTAATGAGTTATGCCTGAAGTCATGACAATCACTCTTGTTGACAAGCTATAAATCAACCAACTTTGATCTATCGAAATTTTGAGAATACTTATTTCAAGAATTCAATTAGTGAAGTTCTTTGTATGTGTGCATTCAAATATCTTGATAATGCCACATAATATTTCATAAAATGCGTGACATCCTCAACCACCAATTTATGACAATTAAACTTTCAAACCTTTTAAAGTTTAAAGTATTATTATTCTTTAATATATAATGCAACTATGCTTTTTGTTGAGCACAACTAGTTCATATGGCCATTAATAAGGATGAAATCCTACTATTACTAGCATTGAGTGTCATCTCAATTAAAACAGCATTATTGTATATAAACAACAATCTGCTCTTTAAAAAAAAATCCGTAAACTTCAATATCCTTGTGTAATGTTTGATGCCTTCCAAACTTTTAAGTTTTATTGTCGGCTCTAACAATTGCACAACAATTGCCATATTGTTCATCCATAGAATCTAGGAGCAGTTCCAGGCTGAGGATGTAATTCTATATCAAAACATATTCCATTAGAATATTCATTACACTAGTTATCTAATAACTTTCAATTAAATATCAATGTTGTCAAATCATCTTGCATTTAAGCATGATACAACTATTTATTTATATAACATGATGTACATGAAAAATCTTTGAGTCAGACTTAGATTTCATTCATGTTCTATCTTATCAAAAGATATGTATCCATTTAGACTTTCTAAATGATATATCATGTTCTATTATATTTATTTATTTTACCGCAGATATTTATAACAATAGACATATATTCCAAGGTTGTATGTCTTATTTTCTAAATCTTTCAAGTGAAGTTTTATTCCAAGCTAAAACTTAACATTTAACTTAGATGGAATGTTACTGCCTATATGTTATATAACATATATGATTTAAGAAATAAACACAATACTCCCACTAGCTTTCAAGAATACTTAGGAATTATCTTATTTTAATTATAAATCAAAACTTTGATTTAATAATTAAACATAAGTTTTATTTCCTAGATGCATGCATTAATCCATTCATGAATTATTGCACTTTGTACACTTCCAAAGATGATTTGAATTCAAAAACTCCTTTCGATTACTTACCGTCCTCGCACAAGTAATCACTCAAGAAAGAGTTTTGATATTTAATTGTCATTTTTCATATTAATGAAAATCGTTATGACAATTATCATTTTTATATATTTAATGTGCCTAGGAAAGAATATTCAATCACAGTTAATTACTTAAGTGTGATTAATAATCTTGTCATAAGATATGCATTAAACATCTATACAATATTGTCCATATGATTTCTACACAAAGATTTAAACCACTAGGGTTTTCCTTCTCTTTGAAGAAACTCATCTTCATTCTCTTGTCCAACTATTAAGATAAACCAAGTTTTCAAAAATTGATTATCTTTATGGACAACATCTTTAACATTTATAGTATGAGTAATTTACCCAATTCAAAATTTGGTAATGCATCATAATGATTATCAGGCTTACCATAATCCTATAACTCATATTTCTCAGCATATCAATCAAATATCTGAGATATCCTTGCGGATCTATAAATGAGAATTCCATCATCTTGAGGTCTATCATTTACATGTTTAGCCTCATCATGATATTCCTCATCATGATATTCACTAGTGTGTTTTAGAAGATTATGTATCTTGTAATTTTATCTTTTCAAGATAAAACCTCCCACTTGCCTTTTGTAATTTAGAGACAATCTACAAATACTTAGCAAGTAGAGCAACACTAAATTGTTCTCTTTTGGGACATTACAAATACACATTGACAGTTTCTGACTCTAGTTTGTTAATAACCTACTCATAAGCAGTTTAACAAATTCAGAACTTCATTTTAAGGCTTAATTTGATTCATCACATTCCATAACAAATTGGTGTCTTATTAATCTTCTAGGTTGGAGTCTTATTGAATATATACAATTCATACTCAATCTTCTAACCTTGATTAACTTTTGGAAGAAAAGAAGATATATTTATCTTGAATCAAACAATACAACAAGAGTTTGATTCTCCTAACTGAACATACCATAAACATGTGGTATTTCATTAGAATTAATATTGTGAGACAATCTAACTATATTTAAGATAAACATATACATTTTGGCTTACCTATTTACCAACTAAGTCATTTTAATGGTATAATAGAATTTCCAAGCCAATTGCATGCTTTATAACACAAGCACTCTTTGACCAAGTCACTTCATATCCATGTCTCAACAAGAAGACATAAATTGTTATAATCCCACTATACGTTATAATCATTGATCAACTCAATGACTTCTTGTATATGTCTTAATAAAAGACATAACAAGTTAACGTCTTACTTTATATTGTTATAAGTCTTGTAACAATTAAAAGACTTCATGTTTGTGACTTTACAATAAAACATAAACATGTTTAACTAAAGTAATCATGAACACCACCTCTTGATTTAACCTATTGGTTTCATTTATTTATGTCATTCCAAGAATACATAAATAATTAATTTAAAGTAGTATATATTATCATCTTGAAACATGTTCTAAATAGGGCAATCACACATTAGATGTGTATAAGTCATATTAGAACGTTAGTCTCTTACCTTGCGGTCAAGAGAATCATTTAAATCATATTCTTATGTGTTGTACATTGCACACAATAAATATTTCTCTCATTTGTGCATGGAACAACATCATGTAGCAGATAAATAACACGACACATGTTTGTTTATGTGATCAATATGATTGTGTCATAGATATTAGCAAAACAAGTAGATGTAGAACCACTTAATTAACAAGGAAACGCACATGACTATCCTTGAAAATATGAGTGTCTATATTTAGAAAGTAATTATCTTGAGACATTCTAGAGATAATCTGGATTACTACCAAGACAATAAAGCTTGTAGCTCCCACTGAATTATAGAACATTACAATAATTTCTTAATCAGTAATTACCACACAATGCTCCGACTGGATTTGACAACATTGTAAGTGTTTCATAACCAGTGAAAACAAATAGTGTGCTATTTACTTTTCTACACATTTGAGAAAGCCCATACGTAACAATTATTTAGGTACTAAAAGAGTGTATTCTACTATGTAAATGATGGACTATACATCAATGCTATTAACTTGAAAATTGGGCATGCAATTTCTTCCTTAATAGATCTACCATCCATACGATGGTATGTAGCACTTCTAAAGGGTTAAAGCAATAACAACTAGATAAAATATCCTAGTTTGCCTTTACTACCTTTGCGGTAATCAGTCTAGCTTCTAATTTAATAACTCATAAAATATTATACATGTTTTCCAGTTAACCAAATGTCATATTTGTTACAAAAGAATTCAATCACCGAAAGAGTGTAATGAAATCTCTATGAAAAATAAGATGTGCAATTCTCTTAACTATTAAAGTTTGCTATGAGTTATATATTAGAATTTAGACAATTCTAATGTTCCTATCATACCTTTATCAATCATGAAAAGGAATAGGAATAAGTCTCACTCTTCTTCTCATAGAGAGGAGACTAGGTTTATTTTTTTAGTGAAGTTGACTCTAGCAAAAAACCTCTATGGGTGTAGATCAATTTACCAATAAAAGAATAACCCTCGTTTACGGTTTAATGTTGCATTAATATATTTAAAAGAATTAACAAAATTCAATTTTAGTATTTCCGATTATTAGATCTTTAAGAAAATTAAATACCATTGGTGTATATTCATATAACCATATAATTTCCTTAAAACTCATAGTTTCATTACATTAGTTGATCTGCTAGTAATGAAAGTATTCAACAAGGTAATTGTCGAACAATAATTGTTAAACATTTTTATAATTCCTAGATCATTAGGATTTACATTTGCCAAAAATCTATTTGCAATGTAAGCATGTTTCATCCTATCTTATGCCTTAGAGTCATAGATCTCACTAACTAACTCAATTAAGTTGTCTAATTTAGAAACTGTAAATATTCCAGATATGGTCTTACATAACATGGAGATTTACCTTGTCATTGCAATCTAGTTAAGATCTCACTTAAGCTAAAATTGCAACTTCAAGTGTTTCTTATAATTAGATGGCATAAACTTAAATTTAAAGGGTGCTATTTTGATGTGTGTATTCAAAATATGTACGAAGAAGCATGCATACATCTTCGTATCATAGGTTTTCATAAAACTTTACTCATAAGTTTTCTATCACTAAGATTAAATCAACAAAGTTTTAATTGAGGTATTGGGTTTATCAATCAAAAAAATTACATTTAATTATCGTCCACTATATCGTACTTTTGCATAGGTAAAAAACCTAGTATTTCGGATAATTACCACAAAGTGGCGTGCGGAATTAAAGGTCAATTCACCCTTAAGATGATTTTGTACATAAAAAATAGTCGTAGGTAACTCCAATTTGACGCACAAAGAAGCGGAGAAACAAAGGTCAGCTTAAAGCCAATTAAAAACCCGTTTCTTTCGGTTGCCAATTTAATGGTTAACCTCCTTATACCTCTCTTATAGTTTGTCACAATTGGATGAGCCTTTCTAACTATTTGGTACAAATATCATCAATCAATTAAAAGTTTAAGATTTAACTCTTAAAAGCAAATCAAATTTCACCATTATTTAATCAAATTTATTTTCTATTCTAAAATTACCCTTTTGCTTACAATCATGTCAAACAATATATATAAACAAACAAGTAATTAATAAAAATAAATGACAAAAATAATGAACATGCTAAATAATTCAATTAACATGCATATATTTATCAAAGACTCCCATTGGTTTTTGAGCAAATGATACCAATGGACCACATACACCAAACTATTTGGTTGCGTAAGTCTCACAATAAATATACACAATAACACACATAGTTGAAAATAAAACAATGCATATTAGGTCTTCCCAAATTAAAGGTCTTCCCTAATTTTATAATTAATGAATTTACTAGTTAGTTAACATGTCAAACAATTTTTAATTACTAATAAACCCTAATTAATTATAGCACTGTTAGCATGTTAAACAAAAAACGCGTAACAATTACTACATAATAATCAATGATCCATGATCAAACATGCACGTTCATCATGAATCTATATAAACATATTAACAATTAATCATGTTACCAATATATGCATACAATTCCATGTCACATAACAATTATTCATGAGTTAACACATAAAACATTGCATGCAACCTAGGGTTTCTACAATTTTTACAAACCCTAAAATTAATTTTTTTAATTAAATACAATTCGACATAATTAAAAAATTAGGGTTTTGGTTTCTCAAACCCTAAAATAAAGAAAACATGCAATAAACCATAAAGTTTCAATTTTTATGTGTTTCGGTAATTAATTACACAATATTAACGGCTCGTGATGCCACTGTTGGAATTCATATATCATAACAATTATATAATTCAACACATAAACATCAAGTACACGTTACGGAAGCGAATGATCATAATACTTGTAATATAATTAACCGAACGTAAAAGTAATGCGTACCTTTTAGCAAATCCAAGCAATATGATTATCAAGAATCAAGAACCCTAAAAATTAGGGTTAGGACAGATCGACTTCACTATTAGTCGAATAGGAAAACACCAAAAATCCAACAAGGATTTATCTATGGTCTTGTACACACGTATTGGTAGCGATTCGATGCGAATTCTAGTTCCTTGGATAACAATAACCAACCTAAACACTTTAGTTGAAGCTTAAGCAAATCGAAACCCTAAGATATAGGGTGTACGATCGGTTAAGGGTCAAGAGGGGAGAAGAGGAGAAGTTAGGGTTAGCTAATGTGACACAAGATCAATCAAGAATGAATACAACCCTTTGTATTTATATTTGAATAACTTATAGCCCAAGTTAGAAGGTAATACCCATCTAGAACCCTTATGCCGATCGGTGGAGTGATCCCAAAGGGATTCCGGAACCTTCTCGACTTCTATTTTCATCTCTAGTCGCTTAACTTGATATGTAACGACTGTTAACTAAACCTCATTAAATATTAACGCCCGTTAAGTACTTATTGTGAATTAATGATTAAATATAACTTTTTATATTAATTATTTAAACATCGACTCTCATACGTAAAGTGTGCAATCCCATAGTCTCGTGTTCGAATCTAGTCATACGTATATTAATTTATATCCATAACTTTACAAGATCAACATTTTTTCAAAGATCAATTAGCGAGATCCCCACCATCCATTCCCCTTCATCTAATGGCTTATAATAAAATAGGTATTTTAATTAAAAATATAATTCTAACTAATATATGAATGGAGGGGCAAAACTCATATAAAGTTTATATTGTGTTTCAAAAATATAAGAGCTCAAACTTTTTCGTAATATATGAGGCCGTTTGGTTTGTTGCTAGGAATCACAATGGGTATCGGATTTGGTATGAGGTAGAATGACAATGGATATGAAAAAGTGTATGATTACGATTGTTTATGTTTGGATGACAAAATATGGTATGAAAAAGTGTATAGATATTTGAATTTTGTAGTGGAAAAGAGAGGGGCCATTTCATAGACACCAAATTGGTGGGTAATGAGTCTATGGCTATGATTGTAACACCCCAACCCGACAAAGGTAAAGATATCACAACAATGGTGGCATATCATAAGTCACAGAAACATTCAATAAATAAAACATCCAAAAGTCTTAACATTAAATAAGTCAACATGACTTAAATCAAAATGCAAGACAAAAATAACTGAAGTACAAAATCCAATATTCAAATGCCTAAACAATGGCATATCAAAATAAATAGAAGTTCAAATGGTAAAGCTAAATAACTAAGGTCAAAACTCCAAAATAGATTGCTCTCAGAAATTAATTTACTTGATATGTAGCTCGTTTTCAGAAGTTTGGAATTGTTTCAGAATTTTATAAGTTATTTATTTAGGTTTTATGGTTTCAGGGGTAATTTGGTCATTTTACAGGTTATCTGAATTTCAGGTATTACAACTTCTTCCCCACTAACAAAAAAATTTCGTCCTCGAAATTTGCAGGAAGCAAAAAGAAAAGAGAGCGGAAAACAAAACAAAGACATACCAGACTAGAACGAGAATTGCGGATAACTAGCTCGTATCGATTCCTCGGTTTCCCAGGTAGCCTCACGCTCCGGGTGATTCCTCCAAAGAATCTTTACGAATGGAATAACTTTATTTCTCATGACTCGTTCCTGACGGTCCAGAACCGCTTCCGGTTCTTCAGACAAAGACATATCAGGCTGGATCTGATCAAGTGGATAAGATACCACATGCAATGGATGATAATTGTATCCCCTCAGAAGAGATACATGGAAAACATTATGCACATGAGATAGCTGAGGAGGTAAGGCCAAACGATAAGAAA